>CM060964.1:65075495-65130495 GCA_030765045.1 Tenodera sinensis
ATAACCGACCGAGAGAGACCGAAACGCTGACCCAGTCCCACCCTCCAGTACTCTACCCCACTCGTGGTGCCGCCCGCCTCGGTAGCGTGATGGTTAGCATGCCTGCCTCATGAGGTTGCGAGTTCGAATCTCGCTTAGGGTAAGTTATCCGGGTGAAGTTTTTTTCCGAGGTTTTCCATTATCCTGAGAAGGCGAATGTCGGGTAACTTAAAGCTCCATGGACCTCGGGCACATTTGAGCATCATTTCACCTTATCCACTCACTGTCTGATACATATGACATTACGTTGAAGGACGTTAATTTAAAAAAAAAAAAAAAAAAAAAAAAAAACTCATGGTGCCTTTGATGGGCTGAGGTGGGGGAAGCAGGGGCCGAGCGTTAGGCCTTAGCCCAGAAAGGGCTGTTACGCCGCGCGGTTAATTAGTTAATTCATTTATAAAACCGTTCTAGGTCCAACATTTTAGTTATGCATCATTTTTTTGCTTTAAGCCTAATTCTGTTCTGCAAATCAAACTTTGCATCCATAACCAAACATTTTTTCAAAGTATAAGACCAAAAGTGTATGGAATATTTGTATCAAATTCAATTGATAATGTAAATATGTAGCAATATTCTATAAGTTACAAAGATGTTTGTGCTTCTGCGTCTCATCGTTGAAGAAACCATGCCACATAAGTGACGAATGTACGGAAGACACAAAACCAAAACACTACCCAGAGGCCATGTTCTGGTTCTTAAATCCTAAGGATTGCGACAAAACAGATATCGTGTACTTTTTGAACAAATTAGTTAAATTTTGATTTATTAATCATTGCATTATTAACGCAGGCGAGAAAGAAATTTGTTTAAACGAAAAAAAAATCGTCTGCATTATTGTTGAAGGTTAGTATCAGGTACACAAACATGATATATTTACCTATTAAAAGCCTTAACTCGTTTTCAACTGTGTACCTGTATAACTTACATCTCTTCCTGCACAATTTCCGAGAATGCATTCTATGCACATTTGAAGGGTATTTCTAAACAACTAGGGCCGTGTAGAAACCATAATTACTTTTCAGATCTCATAATTATCTTTAGAAATGATATACAAATGGTTTATATACGGTGTTTAACGTGGTATTTTGTCTTACACTTGAGTTGTAATTATTAATTACTCTTTTGCCTACGCTTCATTTTCAGTTCTTGCTTAAGTAAAAATATAAATGTTGATACTTCTGTGTAAAGTAAATAACTCGAAAGTCTCTGAAGTTTAGGAGCTGCTGTCCACGGTGGAAAATTAAATTTACGTAGAATAAATAACATACAAGGGGAAAGGTGTATCTTGATGCAGACGTCAGGATCAAATACCCTGTAGATGGTGAAGTAATTCGTTTCACTGAAGTACGCCCCTACAGCTATTTCCGTACTCATTATCTGAAAGGCACCACGGGGAATTCACTCGGAACCTCTTTAGAGGAGTCAGCGTTTAATTAAAACACCCTAGGGTTCCTCTGAGATTTCGATCTGGGGATTCAACCGCAAAAAGAATGAGCCATTCGATTCCAAAAATAACTTTACTTCGGACATCAGAGAGGCGCTGCAATTGACAACGGCTTTAAGACGAAGTGTAATATTATAAGCCAGATCACCCTGGAAATGAATTCCCAGAACGCGTATTTCATTTATACGTTGTCTTAGAGGACAATGAGCGCTAATATAACAGTTATAAACTGATGTTCAAGAGCTATATTTAACGTCTTTGAAGTTGTTTTAAAATATTTTTCTTAAAACTCTTGGCATTGTTTTAATTCCGTCCGAGGCATTTCTTAACTTTTTGTATACGTTTCGTTCCTAGTCTCTAAAGGAGAAACGGATTGGGATTCATTGTGACGAAATAGAGGACAGTGAATCTCGTCAGGGAAGGCTCCATTCAGGTGAAGGGTATGTCATGCTGAGCAATCACCTCATCACCGTCAGGGTAATCACCACCTGTGTACTTGGACAAGGGTGGGTAGCCCCATTTGGCACTACAGGACCAATAATACTTCGGCAGTGTGTACTTGGAAGTCAACATATGGAGATATCGCAAAGTAACTCAGTTTTGTAAGAGCAAAGGGCTTTAACAATGACAGCACATTTATACATCCGCTGTCTTGAAATAGAAAGGTAAATTATAGAAATAACAAACTAACTGATTTATGGAACACAAATATTATTGTGTCCCAAAAAATGTTACTTCTTGCTCTCGTCATATATTTGTCCTAATTTGAATGATTATCTCCAGCACAATAGAAGCCGAATTGTATGTGTTATGATAATTTTCTCTTTCACATGTGTAAGTAATGAAAACTCCAGTACAGTACCCAAAAATATTGTGATTTATAAGAAACTTCGCAGTTTCTAGTACCATTATTGTTCCTTAAACTAATTTACCCATCTAACTGAGAGTAAAAGTGCAAAGTAGGGAACATAAATATATGTACTCTGGCATAAATCCCTTAGACGACTTACTTAGGATGCAGCAAGTATTTTGTAGTTCATAATTTTTGTCCCCTCTTCATTTTATATTTCTATTTATTTTATTTATTTTTTACAAGCTATTATTTGAAGAGAAATGTGCAAAGTAAGGACTCTGGCATTTCCTGGTTAATGTACCTATCTTTTGCTACTATTTTCAATAGATTACATATGAATTCCAGTTTGTGATGACTAACCTATTGACAGCACCTTACAAATATAATTATAGTGGGACTTTCAATGTTCCGAATGATATGCAAATTAAGAGCAAAAATAATCGCCGTAGAGCAGGTCCTGAAGTTGAAACTGAAATGTCTCAACGGCAATTCAGTATGTGATTCTGATGGACAATCCTGATTTAGAGTTATCCTTCAATGTCGCGCGTGGAATTTGAATAACTCCACCCCAATCTCTACAGACCAGTAAAAGGGTAAACGGTACAGATACAGAGGGGGACACCTCGCTCAGGTTGACCTACACAGATCTATTGTGGCTACCACCCCCAGGAGGCAGGGATGAAATGAGGGAACCAAAGGGGTGCCATCAGGCTCGCAGTTAGACAGGCCCACCTGAGACGCGTGGTGGTCCTTAAGTGCTGAGATGTCTTCATCCCGGCGCCAGGCCCTGCCAAGCAGCCATCACACCGCGAGTCCGTTTCGGTATCGCACGAAGGACCGGACGCCACCTAGCGCCGAGAACAACATTTACCATGCGCGGTTATCCACGCCATTCTACAGACCAGTAAGCTGAGCCTTGTCTTCACACTCCGTAAGGCAATACAGTAGGCAATTAGGGCTATCCAATCAAGCGAGGTAATAGGAGTGATTTCATTTAGTAATATAGAATACTTAGTTTTTCTTTTCGAGAGCTTGCAGTTAAAACTGGCAGCTGATGCTTTAGGTTCGCTTTCCTTATATGCCAACGCTTCTGTGCAGAGGAATTTCACAGTGGGTTTCTGCATGAGGGGTGTGATAACTCCCTTGCACAATAACAAGGCTCTTTTCACCCACTTTAAATGATAACGAACAATAATAAACAGTCAATGTTTATTAATAAGGAGAAAAGTAATATTGATATTGTGGATTTTTCAACCAAAAGCCACTTGGAATAGCTACAATAATTAAATGTTAACGGTGTTGTTACAAGTAGTGCAATTTTTTGAGCAAATGTTTATAAATTCATGAACGAACGATAACGCTTTAAGAGTGCTACAAATATGGCCTGTTTACATCTCTGGTGCTGGTGGTCTAACCTCGAATCTCAGTTGGGTTCAATTACTGTACTAGTCAATTACGCGGGATCTCCCTTACTGTTAAAACGATTGTAGCTCAGTGGACTCGGGGAATGTGAGAACATCGTTCAATGAATTTGATCCACCATCTTTGCAAACCTGAGTACTTATAACGACGTTAAAGATTTGGAAAAAAAAAGAAAAGAATACGCAATAGTTTCAATAATTCAAAAGCGATTTATTGCTACTAAAGATAACTTTTATACCATAATTTCTAGCCAAAGCTTCTTTTGTGGGTTTAATGCTGTTCAGTTTGTTTAAAATAGGGAGGTATACGTTATACATCTATGTGACAGGGCGAGTTCATACAATACTCGGTGAAGAGTTTCTACTAAATTATACATTCCAGGAAGGAGCACGTACTAGTTTTAGATTCTGTTTCATATATTGAAACGATAAATACTTTTTAATTGTTATTAACACCACAGAAAAAATAACGCAGTTTTAGTATCGGATTTGAAAACAACGTAATGTTTAAGTTAAGAGAGAGAACACAGAAATTTGAGGCCAATGGAGAGGAAGAGAGAGAGAGAGAGAGAGAGAGAGAGAGAGAGAGAGAGAGAGAGATTAGGATTGAATGGAAAGGTAAGGGAGGGAGCGGGAAAGTAAGTGATGGTAAGGAGAAGAGGGAGGGAAACTGAGAAGTAACGGAAAGTTTGAAGATGGACGAGAGACCCACTGAGAATGCCTGAGGAAGAGCAGAAGAGGAAAAGAAGAATCTCAGCTCCTATCGCAATAAATGCGGGTTCTCCTAGAATAAAAATATACGAGCTCTTCTAAGGTAGTCGTGTTCTCACTCTTGATATTGTTCACAAGAGCAATAGTAACTTCAATGTAATGGAGAATATGGCTGGAGGAATGACACAATTCGATAAGACCTTTACAGATAATTTATACATCGGACAAGCAATCCAGAAAGCGGTGTTCACCTTAGAGAAATTGAAGTCCGACTTGCATAACTATAGAGTAGCTTCTATCTGTTGTTTAAGCCAAATAAATCAAAATAAAACGTTAAATTATTTTTGAACATCTTAAATTGGATGTTTTCTCGGACGCTAGGGTCTCCAGGAAATAATGACCTTTCAGGTTTAATATATTTCGAACAAATATTTTAGTAAACACGTCATGTTGCCCTAAAAAATGAAGATTACTTTATTTCTCCACATAATCACCTCCGTTACTCAGGCGTTTATCATATCTGACCACGAGTTTTAGTATTGCTGTGTTGCATTTGGCTGCACCAGTACATTAACCGAAGATGTTCGGACTCAATTTTACCAAACAAAGAACGAAAACTGTTTGACAAAGAAATCTGTAAATCCTAACAAGTGTACAGTTTATTTTGTTGAAAACTTCAACATACCGGATCCGTGTTAGATAAAGAAAAACACGGAAGTCAACACTTTTAAGCCTGGAAAACCTGCACGAGCAAGAAATGAAGTCTTAGGAGGTCTAGCTACCTATTACAACGTAATTTTAAATATGGAATAATTGACTAGGCCTCTCGTTCCGCAGTCCTAAATCTATGCAACAAATGCCTTCTATGCTCGACGACTTAGAAGACAATATGCGGCTTGAATGGCATTGCAGGATACAGATGCAGCCTTAGATTAGTGCATATAAGTTGTACTTTAATGGATGGCGCAGTATCAATACAGTGCCCGTTAGTATTTTAAGAGCCTATTTGAAAAGCTTAGAACTGCGTGTAGAATTCTCATTTTAAATTGATCGTTTACGCACCTTGTTTTTTACACTTTAAGATTTTATATTCTTTAAGTTTATGGCTAGTATATTCTTTCTATACAAGCCCTACGTTTCAGAAGATTTTCGGTATGCTTGCAATTGATGCTTTTGCTGCTTACACTGAGACCAAAGTGACGCACTCACGCCCTCCCTCAGCTTTCAGAGCCGACCAGCATATGGTAAACAACTGTCACTCATTAAATGAAGTGCATAAACAGCTCATTCGACACCTCGCCAATAATAATCCATAAACTTAAACCACAGTGTCTGTAGTCAAGTTACCAATCAAATAACGTATTTTAATACGGCGGCTGAAACGAAAATTCAAAATGCATTTCAAAGTAGTAACCATGGAAATCGCAATGTAGTAAAAAGTGTGTATAACCTGTAAATATGGGATTTTTACCAAGCCGGCTGGGGCACATTTTCCAAAACTTGAGACAGGAGAATCTCGGTTTTCTGAGACTTATGGCAACTTCAGGCCTATATTCCCCAATATTTTGACTCTAGTGTTGAATAATGCAGTCACCAGGCACTAGGCTTCTGTAGATTTGGAGGGACATTCTTTCGAACACCTTTACAACGAAGGTTAAGTAAATATAGCATTTCGCATGGATAGCTTTAACTAGTGGAGAAATGGCTAAGTGATCCGTCACTATTGCTAGAGCACAATTCCATACTAGTGTAGTGGGAACGGGGGGCTGCCATTTGCATCATTCGAGAGAATAACGTCACACTCCTGAAACAGATCTCAACTTCAGCTATTGCCGTAACACTTGTGTTTTCTAAATGGGGGAGACTAAGGTACAGTAGTTGCTGGATTCTAACAGATGTAAATTTACAATTCGTTAGATTATAAACATTTTCTTGAACAAATTTAATATGTGATTAATAGGGCTTGGATTTTTAGGAAAATTTGCGTTCTAATATGAACTTGAAACTGAGTTTAATGTTCTGGATATTCACATCGGAGCTTTTAAGCTTTATTTTACACAAAAACGCATATTTTCTGATTTTTTATACAAAAAGATATTTTAGGATATTCACATAAAAACATAAAATCGCATAAAGTCTTGTTTTCACATATTTACATAAAGTTACACAAGACAGCAGCTGAATTGTTTTAACAACTCTCCGTCCAACTTCTTTAATCTCAATTACATAGGCCAGATATCACAATTTGTTATTGAGTATTGGAAGAACTGATGTGTCAGCTATAGTATCCGTTTAATTTGAAAAATACAAGCATACTGCTTTCTCAAGCTGCATCAGCCTGCAAGATAAGTATGGGGAATTCCTCCAATGTCACGTGATTGACTAAGATACTATTGCTTCACAGCCCGGCTAGTTCATGCACTGATACTTATAGGCGGCTATTAAACTGTATAGTCAATTAGTCATTTGTGAAAAAGGTTATACAACCTCCTATTTATGTTGTGGTACTGGGAAATAACATATCCACGCCTTTGAGTTCATAGTGGATTAAACATGCCCAGAGTAAACAGTAGTGCAAGTTACCGTGTGCAACAATATGCTACGGAATTTAAGGGTATTTTCAGTTGTGATGTAAAGTATTGTCAGCCATGTGGTAAAGCAGGCCAACGTTCGCCAGTAACACAACTTTTAAGTAGTAACAAACAGGAATGCCTTTGAGAGAAGCAGCTCAAGTAGTTCAGAACGTGGAGGGGAAAAAAGCAAAATGTTTCTTCTGGTGGATGGTGGATTTAACAAAATATATAACATTTCAAATGTATTGGATGGGCGACAAGAATAAACTAATTATTGATGTGAGTGTGAATGACACTCCATGTTATAATTATGCTAGACTTACTTCTTGGAATGCTCGTTTTGGAAATTCAAGACACTTCTTCATGGCAATCTTGAATCTTTCGCTGTGGAAAATTTGAGGAAGCATGCGGTCATATACTGTAACTCTACAGTGCTTGGTGATCTCTTCTAGAAATAAAGTCTAGTGAGTACCACACATCTTTGTATTTGCTCAACCATTCAGATTTTTAAAAAATATTTTATTTGTTTTGCACATATTTCTGAAATTTTCAGCAAATAAAAATAATTATTTCTCAAGCTTTTAGCACCTAAAAATCCAAGTCCTAGTGATTAAGAAGAGTTTAGCACTAAATAAATACTTTTCTGTAACAGAAAAAATGACGAATATAGGTATCGTTTATTAGTTTGATTTTGTTTCATTACCTTGTGGTTTGGAAATCAGAATTCGGGTCATGACGAGATTTTTCAGATTCTATTCTCGTTTGCAAGCTTTATTCTAAGCAAGGGCTGTGCGACATGTTGAATAAGGCCGCCTTTGCTACATGTGCTATCATATCTGAGCTTTTCCCGAACTGCTGTGGCATTGGGAAGGATACAATGGTTTACTAATTGCGGCCTATTTGCCGGTAGTTTCACATTTTGTCAACACTTCCTGTACCGGTTTAATTGATACAGCTCTGCTGACGGAATGTTTTGTGTGATGTTCCAGCTTCTGCAGCCCTCCTAAACAAGCAAAAGGGATACAGCTTTTGTTTTCAGCCTGTGAGTGAATCCTACATAATATCTGCTGTACGTTTGGAATTAAAATTTTGAAATCTGAGCAAATATCTACCTATATCCGTAATTCACCAGGTATAGTAACTAGACCCAAAAGACGGTCCGGGGGGCTCTGATGATTCCCAGGTCACGGCGCAAATAGATTTTCATGTTGGAAATGACTTTTTTCAAAGATTTCAACTTTTTCATTTTTGTGTCATTCTAATTTTCAAAAATGTATAGTTTGCGTGCTAATTTTTGCTATAAGTGTGTCTGGGGGCATAACATTGCAGAAATTTCTTTTCAATATTTCTCGAAATTAAAACTTTCAGCGCGTTTACCTCTTCCAATTCTAAGGAAGTATTACTAAAATTATGCTACACATTCATACATCATTTTAAAGCTTATTAGACAGGAAATGATGTGAACTGACAAGTATAGCCTTAACATAAATCACAAAATCTCTTTGGACATTTTAACAAAGTTGATAAAAAGCGGAATTTTAAATTTCAAAATTCATAACTTTTCGAGACAGCCAATTTACTTGATATAATTGAGGCTCAAATCATTGTACATGTTCAGGAAAACAAATTGGTATAGTAGAATCTTAAATAGATACATTTTTATAGAAACTATACAATTTGAAAAAAATATATAGAACTCTCAATTATGAAATTTTTTGGGTACACAAAGAAAGTACTTGAAAGTACTGGCAGTGTAAATATTTCTATTTTACTGTGCCAATCATTAGCACAAAGTTCTAAAAACTGGCTAAAAACATAGATTTTTGTTTCCAACGTGAAATGCCAAATGTGTCTAAGTCCTACATGGTACAACGTCTTGTTTACACCATCCGCGACACAGTTGAGTAACGACAGCAACAAGTAGTCACAAGTTGCACATCTTTGATAATACTAACCCATAAGATCAATAAAGGCGTTGTACCGTGTTGAACTTATATAAATTTGGTATCCAGGTGTGATTCACTTGTTTGTTTGCTTTTTTTTTTTCCTCTTTTCTTCTTCTTTTTTTTGGGGGGGTTTTTCACGGGTACCTTAAAAGTGGGAACCACACGTCGGTAGATTTACTGGCATGTAAAAGAACCCCTATGGGACGAATTTCCGGTACACCGGGGGCACTATTATAATGCTGGCAATTGACAGCGCCATTAAGAAACAATTTTTTAACTTAAATAAACACGCAATGATTAATAAGGACTTTATCCCAAGCATTACCGCTTAAATATGTCCGTTCTGTATGAACGTCCAGGAAAAGTCCGCATCTACAGTTCGAAGAATTATTAATTTGTTAACGCCCTTCTTTGTGAGATAATATGTGTGATCTTGTAGAATCCTAGTTAACAGTAACAAGCATTCATGAAATACGCTGCAGTGGCACTTACAAGTGCAAGTAAGCAATTAGCTGTTCCAAACAATTTACTGTGCTAGCTATACAAATTTCTTTTAAACTCGTGTTTAGGTTGCAAGGGACACATAGTATATTCTTAAAAAATATTTTTTAGAAAAAAAAAACCTTTGATTTCTGTGTCCATAACTGCGGATATACTTCTTTTCATAATCGACATATTTATTACTACAGGATGCAAGATTTTTCAGTAAACCACAAGTTTAGTGCACATGGATCCTACTGCTGCTACTCGTGCATGTACACAGCTGTAGGCGTCTATTGGTGCGCGTGCATATACAACAGCTGCGCGGTACTTGTTACGTCATTCATTCTTCCTGTCTAACCTGTATCGCATAAGACCGCACCCGGTTCCCCACTTTATTAATAGCTGATTCACACCTAGGACATCATGTAAATGTTTATAGGCTGCATAAGCTCACATAGGCCTCTAGAATGCCAAGACAGTTTTCCACACTCTCTGTTTTCTACGTTTCTCGTTCAAAATGTTTCAAGAATTCAATTTCGTTGAATAGTTTAAGAGACAGCTAAGCGCTACATATAGAAGTATACAGAAGTGGATTTTCTTTTTACACAATTTTGGCATAAATATATTAACTAGCGCCCTGAAACTACTAGCTTTTACTCTTTAGAAACCTTACTCACCATTTCTTTCTGTAAGATTCAGCTGTATAAAAATGCACGAATAAAGTGGGAGTGTTGTGAAGTTACCTTCTGTTTCTACGGCTTGCTAATTTAGCACCAAGCAATGGATCCACCGTGGCTCTTAAATCGACTATAATTAAAGGATACTGGAGTGTCGCATATTTAGTTGCAGTTTTACTTCTCAAAAAAAAAAAAAAAATTGTATATGGGATACCATTGCGGTAAATGCATCTTTGCAGAACGAGACCAAGTCAAGCACTGTCATTTCCAAGATTTTGTGAAACACTTGACGCATGGAGAATTGATTGCAAACTGCTTTTTCGATGACATAAATGCTCATGTGAAAATAATCAAAAGCAGTATTATTGTTCTTAATTTACGCATATGAATCTACTAGCACTTCAAGAAAAATATGAGCTTAACTCCATGTCAAATTTCAGCTCTACTCTTCTTTGACGAACATGTTCCTAATAACATGAATAAACTAAATTTCGGACAGTATTTCAATACATTAATATATGTATTGTACTTAAAATGTCTGCAAAATTGCAGTTCGATGTCTTTTATAGATCATCTCAAATATGATATTTGGAAATGCCTAGAAAATGTGACAAAATAAGCCCTCTGACGTAGAAGCTCCCTCAGGTTTCCTCGGGTACAACAAAATAGGTCTAGCAAAAGTAATAAATACAACGATCATATTAATTCCAGTGTACGCGAATTAATCAAAAATGGGGGAAAAACGTAGAGGGAGTAAGGACACTCTATTTGTAGAATTTTACTGCCCAATATTGAGGATCACCAGTGCAAAGTGTTAACATTCACACAAAGATAATGGTATAAATGTACATCTTAGGCATATTCATTAATTAGAGCAGTAAAAAATACCAGAAGAATAAAATTCAAAAGAAGTATGCTAAAGGCTACAAACGCTGAGGTTGCAGTAAACTGAAAAACTTTAATTATTTTCTCTCTCTTCTGACCCTCTTTAGTCTACACTAAAACTTCGCCGCATCACATTCATTATTCTGCTTGTGTGATTCCTAATCTTCTCTGCTTTTCTTTGGAATCCAGTTTGCAGGATCCAGAACTCTCATTTCTAATGTCATTCGGCCCACAGCCCACGAGCACGTTTTTGGGGTTGCATTTCCATTTACGATGGTTAAAACTCTAATTTGGGTTCCATCCATTACCATGAGACATATTTTCAACAAGTGTTCGCTGGCCTGTGTCCAACCTATTGGTAAAGCCCTCACTAACATGTTCCAAGGCTTTGTGTTTACATTCTCACTGCATCTTCACTGTTACCATGTAAGAAGCAAGTCATGTTTTTTTCTAGTTATGCTATGAGGAATAATGAAAACAAAGAAAACAGTAACAAAACCTTGGTTTTTATTTTAGCCTATGCATTTCATTATAATTAATCGGCTATGTGAGATCAGAACGTACTCGTCTTGTTGATTTACTGAAGATTATAATTGCAGACTTTGGCAGAAATTTGGTTTCTCCTTTTTCCTGAAATGAAAAAGCGAAGTGTAGCGATAGCGAACTGAAGTGATAAGTAAGGAAGTATGCGATAAAATGAAGTAGTGAAGTTAAGGAAAATATATTGTTAAAATTTAGTATAAAAGAAATTGATGAAGGAGAAGTGATTAGTGGGAGTTTTGTATTGAAAATAAAAATATTACAGACAGCGTTTGTTTACAAAGCTTATTATATGGATTAATAAAACATTTTATGAATTTTAGAAGCAATTATGGAATTTTGCTACGGAATTTGAATAATTAAATGTATTAATAAACAATCTCACAAAACATTTTTGAATTTTTAAAGTTAAAGTGAGAAACATTTAGTAAAGTATGTTAGAAATTTAGTAACTGAATGTCTTAAAGAAATAATTACCTGCATTAATCATGAACGAACGTTAATTTTAAAAATGAGAAGCAATATGATTAAATAAGAAAATTATTTAAAGAATATAATGATAAAGTTTAATGTTCAATATGAAAATCAAATGACGCTTAAACGTTAAATAAAGTAAACAAGCTGGGAGTAGAAACAATAGTAATAAGAATTTGGCTCAATAATATTACGAGTAGAAGTAGTAATGATGAAGAATGAATTAAACAAGGACTAATATTTAATTAAATAGCAACAATTGACATTGAAGTAAAAGATCAAATGAATTTATAAAATCCACACTTAGCTCGAGAGAGATGCTGGCTAACAGTATCTAATACTGCTAACTATGATGTTCAACGATTCCAGCAGACACTAATTCCGAGTCGAGCTAACCCTACTTTAGTCACTCAGGTGTCCCTGGAATAGACCAAGCATTTACCAAGAAGAAAAAAGGTCGCAACAGTTTCGGAAAATAACAGGGAGGAATCTTTTCATAGCGCAGACACAACTGTCCTGCCGCAGCGCACCAGCCGCCGTCGTCTGCTGAACCAGCAGCCTTACGGTCAACACTATTTTCAGGGATTTATTACGGTTAATCTGTTCAATAAATGTAAATTGGTTCTTGATATTAATTTTATACCACGTCGTGCACAAGAATGCGACTTAACCGTATATCATGAGTTTCCTTGTTCCCTTCTTGTTCTTTAAGTCTTAGCGCGGGGCTCGATGGCCACATGTGTGCCAGGTGCCAGCAGTGCGGAACGTAAAACCAAGTAATGGGTGTCCCAGGCATTTGGGAATCCAAGGAACCAAAGAATGGCCAGTTGACACCATTCACTAACACTTGAGAAAGTTTCTCAAGGATGGGAAGTAGAAAGACCATCGGAGTTCCTTTGTAAGATTTAAAACCAACTGATATGACAGATATTCTACATGAAATTCCTTTAAGACGTTGCACGTATGCATCTATTCTAAACGCTTCGTAATTGATTTGAGCTATGTTAGCCCAGATATTCTTTAATCATTTCTTAAAGAATTGTATGCTTCTCAAGTCCATATATGAATATTGCTGCTAAGTACCCTATAGTAATTTTATTTTGCTTTGCATTGAATGTCTATACACTTTATTTACCTTAATATGTGTGTTATACACATAATATACACATATCAAACTTTGGTAACAACTATATTGCAGTATATAGTTCTGTGGCCATTATTTAAATACTACAGGGTTATCAACAAGTCCCTCCGCACCGTGCTGATGTCTACTCCCGTTTATCTACGTTACCTTTCATGAATTACATACGTGAATCCATTTTCTTTTTTATTTCAGGGAATGTTATAACCATACTCTCGTGGCAACCAGTGCTGCCACCGGAATTCCCGTCTCTAGGCGAATCTTGGTTACATGAGAGCTGCGGAGGGACTACTCGATTGTCCTATACATTAATTCAATGTTATACCTGCAGTTTAGAACTCTAAAATTCCCTTTTATTTGCTCCTGGCTATTATTCAACACTTGACTCCTAATTAAACATTGAAAACGGGCATAAATGCTGTAAAATATTTGTATTATGTAAATAAATATTAAGTAAATAAATATTTTAAATAAATATTGACATTGAAATAAATATTGATTAAACGCTTTACAAGCGTTTGGGAAGATATTATTAAACTGGAATAAAAGTGGAAATTTTGGCATTTGAAGGGTTCTTAAATTGATATGCAGGTTGCGAAGATCCAGTTACTAGTGAGGAGGGACTCGAAACCCTTACCATGTGCCACGTTCCAGTACTGCATCCTTTCCATGACGCCCGTTGTGGACAGAGAGATGCGACGCAGCGTATGGGTGGTAGATTTTGTTCCGGCTTCGGTCTGTTTTATAAAGGATTATAATTTTAAATTTGTATGTGTATTCAGACCAGAAAGTAATGTATTGCCTTCCATAAAATTCCCCCTCTTAGCCATTATACAATTTTGAAAGCTTTTCACATCGAGATGGGGTCTCTTAATTACATGAAACACAGTTTCTCCTTAAACTGACTTATGGTTAGCGAATATGAATTTGACTACAGATTTTGATTATGCCTGGACCTGTGGCTTTATGTTCCTCGGCAGCATGTGCAGGATTTTCGACCGCGGTGGAGGAACTTCTTAGCTGCAGAGAACTTTCCATACAGATTTCAAGACCAGGTGTGCTATTTTACTTGAGTCCTATGCTGCGAAGGGCAACGACAAACCACCACAGGATTCGCTGGGTCCCTTGCCCTTGAGCGTGTTGTGCTTACCTAAGAGGGTACAATTTCCCTGAGGATAACACAGCCATTATTACTGTGGACATGAAGAATGCTATTGTTATGCTGATTTAACTGTAGGACGATTTAAGGGCTAGAGGTTTCTGTAAATAATAAGTATACACCTTAAATTATATTAAAGGTAATTTCATATGTTAATTTGTGAATTAACATCCTGTAAATAATAAATATTTACTTTAACGTGTACTGAAAGTAATTTAAGATGTTAATGTTGGAGTAAACCGTTGTTCTATACAAATTTTATTTGGCAGTGAACCAGTCATCTTTCAGTTTACTCGATTTCAAGATGGTGATCAGAATAAAGTTCCCTGGCTACCTTGTGGTGTATTTCTTATTTTTTGAAACTACCGTGCTTGACAGAATTCTTACATGCTTTTAGCTTTCTCTAGAAATTCGAAAGGGCAAGCGCGATGCATTCAGGCGCCGACACCAATAGTGAGTCGTAGTGTTGGGGTAGTTTCAGGATTACTACCTTCGCTACTGGTGACTGTACCAAGTAAGGTTTTACTCTCAGAAAAGCTTATATTAATAATACATGTTCAAAAATATATCATTATTATAGATATATTTCAAATCCCGAGTCTGATCAACGATCTGTAAGTTCGATGTTGATAATGATCGCAGTCGGGCTCTGGATCGTGTTGATTGAAAGTTGCAACAATTTTGGAGATTGACTCCCAAAGATGAGGGCTCTTCGTTGAGAAAGTGTTGGGCACTCTCACAATAAATGAGGGACTCTCTCATCTGTCTGCTGGCACCGTCTACAGAGGGATTCATTTACAGTCCCATTCTGTGCTGCTCTTAAGGATATACAACAAAATGTCGAATAATGCTTCTTCAACATTATTTCAATGGCCCTTGTGTTAATGCTGCTGCTATGGAAACTATTACTGCAGAAGGTGCAGGCTTTTTGTTTCTGCTATATCTATATCTAATATCTGTAAAACTACATGTGTGGCCGCTAGCGCCATCTGAAGGCTCAGGCTACTAGACCTACTGTCACTGCGCCGTAGCTGTACAGACAGTATGAGCGTGACCGTTGCGGTATTTGGTAGCGAAGTGTACGTACTTGTGCCAAGCATGACTAGGCTGATGGCAATTAATCCTATGCATTTATAAGATCTTCAGAGAATAATGGAGTAATGGGCTGATTATTTAATGTCATAGCCCAGAAAGGCACCGACTAAAATCCAGAATTTCTATTTGATATATTCAGCTGTTGCAAAACATAATTACTTATTTCTCACAGTCAGAACACTTTCCAGGTGACCAATAATGGGGGATATAATGTAGATACAAGCAAACAAATTTGTGTTGTTAGGATATAAGGATTTTCAATTGGTCGAGCTCTCATTCATTTTTTTCTTTGAAATTATTAATTGAAATTCTTCATGAACTTTATTAATAATTAAGTCGCCTATCAGTTTCACCAAATCAGTAGTCACCGCGACGATGTGAGCTAAGACTAAGTGTTGTAAAATTTGTATGAGTTACAATATTTTTCAGTTCCAGAAGTGAATTGTTTTGTTTAAATGTAATTGTACGACACGAGTGAAGGAGGCAAGCTCCTTTATCAGTAAATGCAAACGTCGTTTCTTGTTGTTACTTCGTGCAGTGACATTCAACTGCGCCACAACGTCGATACAGATACTCGGTAATTACAGAAATAAATGATATTATTATAACCGCGTTAGCTTATAGGGACGTTCTTTGTAGCATGTTTAACTGCATTTAGAGAGATGGTACCGTTTCCATAGAAGCAGATTTAATTTTGAAGCCTTCGTTGAATTTGTTGCCATTCGCGGTTCAACGAATTTCATTACAATTGCCCTCATGTAATGCGAATATAAAATGCAATGTATACTCCAGACAAGACAACACTACAAGTGCGTGATCGGATGATATGCTAAGAACGTCGTATGCTTTAAGTTAAAGAAGATCTGAAAAGGATGAGAAATGTGCATGCCGTACTGAGTGGAAGGAAATGTCCTTATATAGGAGCTAGATGATATCGAACTTTCGTTACTTCTTCCATGTCAATATTTATTAAGACAGCTTTGTTTACTAGAGGGAACCAAATGCAACGTGTCACCTGAGGAAGGTGACAGAGCTTTAGCATTTACACAAATTTATTCTTAACCTATCTCCATTTGTAGGGAAGCAGGATAGTGTATCTGCTAGAAGGCTGGAATTCTAATCTGAATTCCAGAGAGCTGTATGGATGGGTGGCTTCACCTATCTCCAGAAGACAAATGTTGGTTAACTCTCAGCTCTCTGGTGCCAATGCCCATGTGATCAACCACTTCCATTCATTTCATTCTCCTTACCTACATACTTGAGTTGTAAGAATGCATATCATATATGAAAATAAACAAATTAAATGCCTTAAGAGAGCATTCCAATTATTTCAATGGTTATTTTCGAAGATGTAGATATAAGTTCTTCTATATCTGATCATCGGGGAGCGGGCTTTTAGCAAGTAGACATAGGAATGACATTAACAGCATGGACTATAGAACCGGCAGGCATCGTGAAGTTTGAGGAAACGACATGCCCTCCCCTACTCAAATGTTTGCTTCATGCTACTGCCGTGTTTATGTATTTGTTGCATATGACAGACATAGCAACAAAGCTGAGACAACATGCCGAAAGTAAAGAAGGTTTAAACATTAAAATCATCATCACAATTGCTATTGTTTGTGGAGAAGTTTGGCAGGGAATATTTCGGTGCAAATGGAAAAATCGTCACGTGTAGGATATATCACTTAGAGCTTAGAGGACGTTTAAAACACCATGTTAAACAACACTGCAACTAATTGAAACACAAGAAACATATTGCCTTATTGAAAAAGCAGTGCATGAAATGTAACCTCATCCACCTCAGCTCCAAACTACAAATCCAAATTTTTTGAGGATCTGTGTCACACGCTAATAAAGGCTAATATTCATTTAAACAAGGCGCAGCGCCCTTGTTTCATAGCCTTCATAAACAATATACTTATAGACATATGCCTTCGGAAGCACAATTAAGCAAAACATATTTACCAATGACCTATGAAAAACGTTTAAATAATGTTAGATATGTGGGAGCAGAGAAAACGATTTTTGTATCTATAGATGAAACTAAAGATGCCACTAATAGGTCAATCCCCAATACTGTAGAAACCCTCACGCCTGGCGGTCTGGGTAAAAAAGTCTCTTTATACCTGAAGAAATGCAAGAAGTTAATCATTCTAACTAAACTGGTTAATTAATTATTCATTGTCTTTTCTCTGGCCTATCAGTATTAGGAAATAAAATTATTTGCCACTTGTTACGAACAGGGCTTCCTATATGAAGAAATCTGCCACAGCAATACAACGATAATTTTCAAAAGCAGTACATTGAACTTGTCTAGCACATGGTCTCCACTGAGTTGTGGAAGAAATTAGATCCTCTTAAGCGAATGTAGATGCTTTTCTACCCAACATGAAAAATATATTTTACAAGGTACCCTCCAAAATCAAGATGGCACCTGGAATCCCCTTGCCTCCACAACCAAATATAACTCGGTGGGGGACATGGCTACAAGCTGCAGTATACTATACTCAATATTATGACCACATTGTAAACAAAATAAACGTATTGGACGTGTAGAAAAATGTATCAATACTTACAGTGAAGCAAATAATTGTACTAGCCTTATTTAAAGATCTTTCACACATTCAAAGAATTTCAGTAATATAGTAACTGCAATAACATATTTACAGTCATCTGCATTAAAAATTCCCGAGGTTAAAAAGACAATATAACAAGTTTAGAGACACTGGTCAAGTACCAGCGAGCGCTGTTAGAGAAATGTTGACAAATGAAAAGGTTGTAGAGAAGAATATTTGATACGTACAAATGTGTAAAGCGAGAAATGCGTTACTCGACCAGGAAAGCTCCAGCTACCCTGGTATTTCATGTTTTTGTACGCTCCTGTTATCATGTGATGTGGAACGTAGTTTCTCAATAAAAAAATAAAAACTGTCTGCGAGCAAATCCGATACGAATTACTTTCCATGCATTTAGGAACTACATTATTGCACATGTGCTCACTGTGCTCACGATTATGTTTCTAGCTAGGATTTCTGTACATTAAAACCTTAATCAAAATGAAGTTTCTTGCACGCTACAAATGAATTAACATTCATTATTTGCTAGCTTAATCCCCGTGTTTCTACCTTTGAAGCAGGGTGTACTCTGTACTGCCTTCCACTCTATTTGTTTTCAAGAGCAAAGGTCACCGGCGCTTACACTTCCCGCTGTAGGTGCACGGTTAACTTGATGGATTCTTACTAAAAGTCCGAACCCTGCTGATCATTATATCAATTATATTTTAACTTCTGAGTAGATAGGCATAGGTTATAGAACATGGGGAGCACCTCACGCTCCGTAACCTACATATATCTATGTGGCTAACATCTCCCAGAAGGAAGGGATGAAGTGAAGGAACCTACAGGCCGCAGACACATGGCCACAAAGATCCGCGGAGGTTCTAACAGTTCCAGGCTCAATGAACGGTCACACAGCTGGAGCTACCTAAAGAGAGAGAAAGTGGGGGGAGAGGTAGAGAGATGGAGAGAGAGGGGGAGAGGTAAAAAGATGGAGACAGAGGGAGAGAGAGCGATGAATGACCCGTCAACCAAGCATCTCTCTAATCTCCAAGAGAAGCACGCTTTCATTTCGAGCAAGCATCAGCGCTATCTTTCCGGCACCGCCATACGTCACGAAACCCATAAGTACACCTGCAACATGAGAAGACAACTGATGGAAAGCAAATAGTTCGATATGAGAAACCACCCCTTACATAGTTTACTGACCAAGGAAAACCCCAAAAATCCCAAGGTTACAGTGGACGGTCAGCGGGGGTCGAAACCCTCGAACCACTTGAATGTGAATCTCGCACTTTAGCGTGGAGCCCTAAAGGCTATTATTACACTCCCTGAAAGTATGAGTTGCGGAAATATCCTATGGACATTATGCAGCGTAAGTTGTACATTAAAATAACCAGCCTGAATCTTTAGACCAACCCTCTGAAGCTGGTGTCTGATTTTGGACGTGCTCAAGCATTTAAACGATTGTCTTCTGTGGGTCATTGTTGGCATACCCTAATGTTTAGAATGGCATATTCTGCAAGCACTTGAAAATACCTTCATCATTGTGAGACATAATCAAAGCGTCCTGAAGCCTTAGATCCATAGCGAAGTCCTTTGGACATAAAAATCATAGATAGAATAATTTATTAATTGGAATGCCTCTTTATTTCGTGATAGGGTAATGAAATATAGTCTACAGTCGCTGGAAAAGCATATAGGTATATGTGATTTTGATTTTCTCACATGAACAAGTTTTGATTATGAGATTAGCAATTTTCAACAATTATGGGACTTCTTTCTGCACTGCAGTAAAGCACTAATTTGACGTCCTGCTTCAGCAGGAGAAATGTTTCCGGAAATTTCCACCAGTTATTTTTAACAAATAGGGTGGTTATTTAAAGTAAGCTTATTACTCTGTAATACTGCATATAAAAACGCATGTTTACAACCTTTGAACACTTTTGCTTTCGTGGAATAATAATACGGATACTCAAACGCAATTACAGCAGGCCGTTTTAAAAGTGGCAATTTTGCGGAACGGGAATAATTACATTACATGCAAACTAACAGGATTTTTCTGCGTTAAATAAAAATGGAATTAAACTATAATTTGGTGAAAAATACGGTCTGTTCCCCTAGTTCGCGACAGATACTTTTCTTTCGTAAAGTAGACATTGGAAACGAAATCTTGAATTATTACCGACATTGAATAACAATGCAAGACCTAGTGAACCACACTACGGCATAGCTTTTAACAATTGAATCCTAGCTGTGGAAAAATTATCAAGAAAGAGGCTGTTTCGAAGTATTTGTCAAATTCAACTTGTCAGTTTTGCTATGATCCATAAGCTCTTATACGTTATTGTTATTGTTATTGTTATTATTAATACACAATTTTTGTAGTGTTTAACGACCACTTTTACTACATGCGCTACCGCAGTGACACTGATGATTTGTGGAATGAAGATGGAGCACTGGTGGAATGAGACAGCGGGGGAAATCGAAGAACCTGCAGGAAACTTGCCCTCTACACCGCTTCGCCCAGTACGAATCTCACTTGCTGTCACCTGAATCAAACCCGGGCCGCTTTGGTGTGAGACGAATGGTCTAGCTACTTCGCCACGGCGCAAACTTATTAATACAAAATGAAATTAATTTTGGCGCAGCAGTAAAAGAATCCATATTTAAATTATTTGAGTACTAAAATAGTTTTTAATATGATCACATTTGTTATTATGGTGCTCAGCTAGTAAGAATGCAGACAACTCGTTTACAGAGTTAAGACTACATTCTGGAATATCATAACAGTTTTAGGAATTAAGTGACTAGGTTAATGCAACATAGGAGGCACAAACGTGAGGCTTGAACACGCCGGAACAACATTTGTCTTTCAAAATTGGTTAGTGTTACACTTTATTTTAGTATTTTTTGTTTTTGAAATACCTTGGTATTTTTTATTTTTACTTAAAGCACACACACAGATATACGAGCGCACATACGCCCATGCTAGACGCTGGGCTCGAACACCCAATCCCCTACGTCTTGAAACCCAAAACTGTGCACTTTAGTAAGCGTAGCCATGGGGACCGCCATTTCAATATCAAATTTAATGGTCCATTTCTATATTCGCCTTCTTCCTGAACCCAGTTAATGGTACTACTAAATTAAGTTGCACTTATCAATGTCCTTTCACATGGGTGAAATAGGGTGAAATAGTTATAGCCTAGGCTTTTAATTCGAATCCAATTGAAAAAAGTTTATTGTCACAGTGGGGACTCGATCCAAGAATTCTCTTCGCTGCAAAATTAATTTTAATCCGCACTCCAGGACCTCCTTTGGTTAGCTTAGGCATAGAGCGTCAATGGGGAAAGCCCAAGATTAGCGGTTCAAGTATCTTTGAATTTTTCTAATTTATTCAACTTTCTTAACTTATGTTAGACACGGTCCGTGAAAGAATCAATTGATGCAAAAGATAAAAATAATTGAACTTTTAATTGACTCAAAGTTCTAGGTACAAATTTCCGAAATAGATTAATCGACACAGTATATATGGACTGCAAACTGCATCAAACCTCTTGCTAGACTTGTTTGCTAAATCTCCACATCACATACAGAACACAAAATAGTGTTTTTAAAGTAGGAAGCAATGATGTGCCATAAGAGTAACCTTATTTTAAGAGTATCGAATTCATCGCATATATGAGCTGAATTTCTTTCTGCGTCTGTTATTCGTACAGCCATGGAAAAAAATGGTTTAGTGAATTAGGAGACAGGAATATTTCTAAGTTCCACGCCTTGTGGCAGTGTGGTGTACACAAATGGATAATACAACCTGCAGATGAGCTAATTGATAGTATCTGTTCTATACGTTATGGTCTATTGGACACTCAAATAGGCTGTATTTTGAATCACCACTTGCATTTGGATACGTACTCTCAAATACAAATACGACTGGTGGGTGATTCAGACACAGCCTATTTGAGTGTCCGTTAGACTATAACATATGGATCAGAGACTGTAAATAAACTCAGCTGCGTGTGAGAACATCGATTTGTATATAGTAGGCTGCCACACGACGTGGAACTTAAAAATAATCTGCTCTCCTAGTACGCTCAAACGTTTTTTCCATGGCTGTACATAGGATGTAAACAAATATGTTACAAGACTCGCTGGTAAATAGCTGGATACCGTGTGAAATATGAAGACATACTTAAACTAAAAATGAAAACTAAATAATATAAATAAAAGATATTTTAATAAAAACTGCAACTGTCCGAAATGGCTGTTGACAGCTTCGATATATTTTGCACAACACTGATAATGTGGACTCTTGGAAGAAGCTAAGATCAGTGTGGTAGTGTTCTTCCACGTCCACATGGGCGTTTGCTTCGACGCAAGCTGCGTTTTTCACAAGAACTCCACTCCAATCTTAGTAACATCATATGAGATGGGCGAACCTTTGTGGCATTCCGTTGGGTTACCCGCATCTGAGAAACATCTTGATGTCCTCTGCATTTATATTCCTTCAACAAGTCCGCCATTGCTCGTTCCACTTGACAATTGTCACACACATGAATACTGTAAAGAATGGAACTACTAAATTACCATAAACACTGCTGCTGGATGTAGGTATGGTGAAGGACTGCTGTGTGTCACCTAACAGATGATGCAGTACCATTGGTAAACTACTCTTCAACAAATGAATGCAACATCTACTGCTTGTCACACAGTTCACCCACAGTCACTTCGGTTCACGTTTCGGAGGCTGTAGAGTGTTAACAGTTCGTGGACATGAGCATTCTTTTAGGTTTGATCACATAGTACACCTTCGTCTACCACAGAGCCTTGTAACATATTTTTCTATTTTTCTTGAATTAGTATAATTTTGCACAGTAATCGTGGTCTTCAAAGCATATGTATAGCAGCCACAGCTTATTGAGATACCCCAAAAAACAACCTTCACATTCCCCCCCCCCCCCCCCTCATTATGGTGCAGTCTGGTTTATATTTGGTGATATCCCATCCGTTTGGTTGCATTAGTGCTGCCAACTGTTCGTAACATATAACCATGGTAAGGCTACGGCTATAGCTGGTGTTATTGCGTCTGTTATGTTGCCACAGAAGGCCTTGTTTATGAACGTGTTGCAGAAAGGCCAACCGATAGATTCTAAAACAAGACTCTGTTTAGACGCCGTATTAATCAATTAATCAATCTGTGGACGTACCGCTCGTGTTTGCGTGGTTTTGTCTTGAATTCATTTAGAGCAGTATATGCCGTTATAGTTACTGTTATTTTTGTGTTTGCAACACAGTAATACATTAAATATATATTACGATATTTAGTGCTCGGAAGTGATTTTATGAAAAAGTGTTATTGCAGAACAAGATTTGCCGAAGATGAGTAGGTTCATCATGTGTTGTATGGTAACGATGTTCAAACATTATTATCGTTTAAAAGTATGTTACTTTAACCCTGTGATATTTGAGGTTAGAAATGGCTTCATTATGTACGTTGGCAGGACTACTTTTTGCGATTTTTCGTCAGCTGCTTAGTGTAATGTCGGCCATTTTGAACTCTTGGGAACTGCCGATAAACTGTGTTCACTATAATACTCTATCTCTTGGGAGCAGAGTGCATAAAGTATACCAGATTATCTTGTTGCACAAGGAAAAAGACCATACAAAAAAATGTTTTAGCTGGAATTGTTTTAGCTTAATTGGACAGGTTAATGATAAGGTTGATGAAAGCAAAATTGGACATGGTTAACGGAAATTTAACTGAAAAAAATTGTTTTACTTCTATAAAATTTCCCTACAGTTGGCAGAGGAAGTATGTATTCCACTCAAAAATTCAATATCAAGATTCTCTTCAACATTTTGAGTTTCGCCGAACTCAAAGGGTAATTTTTGGAGCAAGGGTCCGCACTTACGCGTCTCTGTCTCTCCTTCCCTCCCTCCCTCCCTCCCTCGCTCTCTCTCTACTTGTATGAATGCAAAAACAGAAATAGCTAATAGATTTCGGGTTCCGAGATCATGGCAATATAGTATCCAAATTTAATCAATGTGTAACATTCTAATCCAGTGAAGTACCGATAAGCGTAGGGCTGGGGATCTGGTACTCTCTGTGTGCAGACCTCTCACAACCTTGTACTGATGGCTGTATGTTTATTAAGTAAAATAGGTGAGGGTCATTCAAGCTATTCCGCGAGTTGCCCAGGCCTGGACTATTGAATCACGGTTGATACAGGCAACATGCCTCTGAACATACTCGAATGTTATTTGTCACGAGGGTAAAGTTGAAGTGTAAGATTCACTAATTGGTACTATTGACTTACTTAGAATTTAACATCAAGTTTAAAACTTCATGCGCCATTCACACACACGTGAATATGCCAATTTAAACGTGAGATTTGGGTATTTAAATAGTCGGAAGGACAAAATCGCAGTGGGATCCTGAGACAACAATATTTGTTGATTCCTTATTTGACATGTTTGAAAATGTGCTTTTTGTTTCAAAATGGATCCGAAATTCAGTATGTAGTAACATTAAGCACGCCAGTTGAAGATTTTCAAGGAAACTTCTTAACACCATAGCCCACCCTTTCTATGGAAAAATGGTAATCAGTTTTATTATTCTCAAAAGTAACACATGAAGTTTTCAATTAAACAAACATAATTATTGAAATGATAATGTAATATATAAAATCTGTGTTTGGAATCTTCCCTAAATGTCTGTGAGACTCTCTTCATACCGATTAATATTCTTAAAATCCTATATAACTACAAATCATATGAGACTTAGGCTAAAACTTTCTGTAGCTAAAACGCAGAGATTATGTTTTCAAAACAAGTTTTGTGTCAAATATATTTTTATAGCCTTAGCCCTTTTCGATATGTTCCAAGTTGCAAGCTCACACTTTCCCAAATGAGTTATCTGTCAAATGTGGTTGAAAGCTTGCGACTTTGGTGTCCATTTCGAGAATTCCTCACGAGACTAAAATTGCAATTCACTTTCCACATGTGCATAACAAATGAACACTGAAGTCACTCCTATATAGGAATATGGTAATCTGGGTAGTAGAATAACCTTTTAAAAACACCTATCCCACCAATGTTAAATATGCTAAGTTTATGACTCATTATTTCTTGAAATATATATATATATATATATTTAAGAGATCATACAGCAACTTTTACATGTTGCAGATGCATTCCTGCGTTCCTAGGATTTACTTATATCTAACAAGTTCGTTTATTATGGAAGACAGAAATTTTTTTCCTCAGTTATAACTTCTATCAACGAAAGATATCAGAAATGGTATTTTCATCTAAGTATCCCTTTTATCAACAGCAAAGTATATTTATAATGGCATTTAGGAGTACTTTTATTATATTAAAATGTAATGAAACTTTCTTCAACGGTTTCTGAGAGAGCTGGTCGCTTATACCAAAACATGCCGTTCACAAATAAGGGTTTCCCAAGCAAAAATGGAGAAAATAAATTGGCATATATTTGCAAAGAAATAAATCACATGTATTTCACATGCAGAAGCTGCCATACTTAACAGCAGTATCAATTTTCAAAGCGAAACTTCTCCTAATAGGTACATAAAAGTTTACCTCTATATCTCAAACTCTGTACGGATTAATTTTTTTTTTCTGACAAGTGTAGAAAGTTCACAAAACAAAATGGCAGATGTAGTATCATTTTTAAAATATTAATTAAGATTTCTTTTGCCTATTATAATACACATAGACACACATATAGTTAAAGAACAATTTGACAGTTCTTCCTTAGATATTCTTTACCTGATTATCTTCCCCTTATGTAAGACTTTAACCCCTAGGGCTTACAAGCCAGTGCCTAGGGTCAGACACCTGCCGGGGAGCACAGGAACCTGTGGACCGGACAGAGTGAAGACCTGAAAGCGTATTTTCAGCCAAACTCCAGGTATGATTGTGAGGAAGAGGATGATATGAAATGCGGGCGAAATTGATGAATGGAAGGATGACCATGGAACAGTTGGTGGAATAAGTGGCGGGGGAAAGTGGAGAACCCGGAGAAAAAACCCCAGAGGCCACTTTATCTACAATGAATACCACATGCAGGTCCGTGGGATTGAACTCGGGCCGCCTAGGTGGTAGGTGAACGGTCTAACCACTCGGCCACAGCGCCGCCTGACAAGTAATATGAGTGCAATGAAATGTAATTTTTTGGAAATTTTCACCATTTAGTCATTCCTCCTTTGATTATTAGAATTCCTTCTTTCTTTAATAACAAGAAGCACTTTTCACAGAAAACAAAAATGAAGTGTTCAGAAGCGAATATTCTTATTTTACTTTTTACTCTTAAAATAACCCGATTACCAATCACATTGGTTTTATAAATAGAAAACAGACAGAAGAAAGTTAAATGAAAACAGTCAAGATTGTGTATTACTCCCCTTTAAAATAATAGACATATATAAATCGATCCAAATAAAATGTTGTCATGGCCAACTATGCATTTTTTCGTGGTAAACAAGTCTGAAAGCAGATCGCACGAATCTCTTTGCTCGAGTCTGAAGGGAAATGAAAGCACGGACGTCTTCTAAAGATAAATTACTTTTCAAAGCCTTTAAAAAAAGACGCCGAACCACAAAACACATTCTCCGTGATTTCAAAGCGATGGCATCTCAGATATGTTTAGACATTAGCGTCTGCTTTCAGGTGCTTGCTTGGAGTGAATAGACTTTAAAGGCTACAGGTTTGAAGTTTCCAAAACTCATCAAGTCAAGGGAATTGGCGTTACATTACGAAACAATTTGAGCTCAAGGACAACTTCACGTATGAGATATCACGCCGGAGATGAAATGTTCATTATGTGATTTATTTTTCTTTTCTGTGCTAATGATTCGAATAAATTTCAACATCTGTTTTTCGTCTTCTGAGCCGTAATGATACAGGACCTTTTCGTCTTTTGTTCAAAATCTCTTTACAGACATACTCTGTATACTTTCTAAGTGGAGCTTCCAACTTGCTCTATAATAGACTTTTCTAACGTAAATTCAATTCCCACTGTATTTCTCTTCACTTTGCCGAATTTATGCAGTAAAAATACTTCAGCCGTATGATTCATTGGAATCATATTTTTCTGTTCTGCCATATAAAATGACAAATAATGTCACAATGGAGTAGAATTGTAGCGCTATATCTGCCCTTCATTTCTTGTAAACTTCTATGGATTGTACCGTGTATAGTTCGAGAATTCGTAGGTGTTTGTTTAAATATTGATGTATGCCTTAAATGGTATTGCAATGTTCTTAAGGTGTGATACGTGCTCCAAAATTTTATTTTCAATATAAATTATGTACTAATTAAGGAGTTGATTGGAACTGATTGGAGTGCCGACATTTTAATTGTTTTGGATACTGACTTGTCTATTTCTGATAACTGTTTAATAGTGACCTTGGAAAGTTTTAAATACGTTTTGCGATATAAACTGGCACTAGGGATGGATATTATCCTATCTTTAGATGATAACACTCGACCATATCAGCGAGGGTTATCCAGAAACTAACAATCCTTGGGCTTTAATATATTAAAAAAGGAGGTGCTTCAAAATGAAGCTTAATTATTTCTCCACAGAATCATATCCTTTATTTAAGCGTCTGTCCCTGAGTTAAGAATTATCATGTTGCTCTTGGCTGTGGCCAGCTCATTAAACCAAGATGTACGGACACAGTTTCACCGAACTAAGAGCTGATAAATACAGACACTCGCTCATCTAGGATTATATGTCTTTCTTGTACTATTTTGTTGTTCTCTTGATTTTCAAATCGTTGGTAATGAATGACAGACGTTTCCTCGTGCACAGTTGTTGCTGTATCACAAAAACTTTTCTTTAGATAACTGTGAATTTCTTCAACTTGAAGAACCGAATCATTCAAAAACCGTAAGGCTCTCACCTCAGAGTCGGCGAGAAATTATTTACCTCTGAAAGCTCATTTTGAATAGTTAATAAAGCAAACTAAACTTTTTCGTCCGAAATTCATACAGAACTGAGAAAAGATGTAGTTAAAACAATTAGGCCTGGATAGCAGCCAAATAGCGATGTGTGTAGCGGAAAAGTGCAAACGGTCGTTACTTAATGGATAAATCTCGTATTAGCCAAACCATGGTCGCCTTTGTCTGCTGATTGACTGCACATGAGCAGACTTGGGTTATAGAAACAAACTATACATTTATCACGTGTGTCTGACATCTGATTCCTTATGTTAGGGGAAGTAACCGACTACAACGTCTGGGTTTTAGTTTTCATTCTGTTATATCTTTATTTTCATTGTTCCCGATTTTAGCTACCCAGCATTAATAAACTCAAGTTAGAAGAAATTATATGAAATATTATTTATGTAACAACATGTGTAGAACTGCACACGTTTAACACAATATGAGTATGTTTCCTTCTCCCTTCTCCGGCAAATAATGTTTTAACTTGCTACGCCCACAAGGAAGATAAGGGCTACCCTTGACTCTGCTAACTTGTACGAACCGAACTAGCAAATCTGGCAACTGTTGCACAGGCATATAACCCCATTCCAAAATAGAGGAGGTTTATATTCTTCTCCTTTGACGATTTTTACACTAAGACGATATGGGGTATTTATCATAAGTAATTCTACGGGTAATTGTCAATTTATCTAGATCATTTGATTATCACAGGTTGCATTTATTATGGCTGTTTCACGAATTAAAGGGTCATGTAGCCTATGAAATTATATTTAAATGCCGTATTGTAATTACACTTCAAAGAGAGATGAGGTAGGCATACATTAGCGTCCACTGGCACGGTCTACAAGATTTTCATATTAATGCTCCAAACTTTTAAGATGGCAATGTAGTTGGAGTATCCCCTGTTAATTTATAATTTCATCCAATACAAACATATTCCAAACACATTCCCTGTCGCATTCTGTGTTCACAGGTTTCTCCTGTTCGAATTATTTCATCAACATCAGCATTAGGTGCTTCACCATAGCGAGAGCCAGCAATTTTTGACATTTAAACGTAGCGACTCAGTTGCGCCAAATTACGTAAGCCGTTGCGCGTCTGTAGAAAAGTGCAGCTAGATTCTGTAAATTGATCACAATATAAGAAAAGCATAGGAGTTGAGGATTAAAATTCAGAGGAGGTGATAATTAAATTTGATTTTTTTTTTTTTTTCGAATGAAGGCTCTCATCGGTTGAAATTTAAAATTGTTATGCACATGATTGACTGATTTCAAGAAATCATTCATAAGTGGAAAAGGCATTATAATTGACAGCGGATTGAGATGGACTATAGATGCTTGCCCTAGTTTCTTTATTGAATTGAGTAACGTTCCGGCAGTCCCTTATGTCTTAGAGAAGGGAATTCCTAAGTTGAGCTATAACAGCTAAAGATTAAGAGCTAAACCTTTAATGAATGATGATAATGAGCAGTGATAGAAAAATGAAGAAAATTTCCTGAACAGGCTTCTCGATATCGGCTGATATAAAGGCATACGCACAATAAGCGCACACACGTTTTAGTATTTGCTGAATCACGGAGACGTTAGGCGTCAAGCAGCTGCTGCCATAGTTCAGCTAGCTATCGTATCTTAAAGAAGCCCGGGGGTGAACTCTGGGAAACTAAAGAGCATAGGGAGACCGGCCTTAACTGGGAACTACAAGAAAGAGACAAACATTTATTGTAGCAAAGATGTAGGAATCTACTAAAGCATAGAATTTATATTTAGTTGTACTTTTCACTGCTTAAGCCCTTTCCGAAGCATTCGCTGTTACATTTTCTTTGCCTCCTGACTGAGGAATGCGTTGTTTCAGAAGGTATACTCAGTGTTTGAGAGAGTACAATTTTTGCTTCTTTGTTATTAGTTTCGAGTCATTGCTGACAAAATTAGATTTGATAATTTAGTGCTATTTACAGTTCATACATAGCATATTGTCTAGTTTTAAATCATTGCTAGCCTAACACTACAACTCTACAAATTTTTAAAAACTTTGAGGAACTGGCCTGAAAGTGCCTGATTTATAGTAAGTTGGCCATGCTTATTTCGAGCTTGTCATCCGTTTTTTCCCTCACTTTTAGTTCTTTTGTTATGATATCCTTTCTTATTAAGGTATGTCGTCAACCCATACCTCACCAATGCTACATTAGTGCAGGTAAAGCTAGGCCTTTGTTCATAAAATTTATATCATACAATTCAGATTATACAGTGATTACATGAATTCCTTATTGAGTTTTCGGTTATACATAGTTTAAAAAAAGTGAAAGGTCGAATTCTTTTTAATTTTGGAGATCCATTAAGAAAATCATACTTTTCTACTTTATTAAATTTTTATCATAAAAACAAAGCAGCACAGTCAGAAAGAAATTCATAAACATTTTGTAGAAGTATCAGAACTGTCTATCTCGTACATTCTGAAATACGGGCTCATTAGTCAGGTAGGTCCTAATGAATTTTCTAAGTTTGTTTCATCACTGACTTGCAACTGCGAGAATTCTGACAACATTTGGAAATTTGAAATTCCTATTCATCTATTATGGAAAAAATAAACATTACATGTGGAATTTACCACTACATTACCTTTGGAGTCCATATCCTGGAGCAGGAGGTAAGCTCTTTCTATGGGATTTTTTTTTATGCAAAGATGGATCTTCCTGCTGAAAAAATTAACAACAGTTGCTGATCATGGAGGCATGTCATGTACCTTGATATCTACGTTCCATTTGTAGTATATCTAAATGAAAACGTTCCCCTTACTCATCGCTATCTGCAGCCAAGTTTTCAAGAAAGAAATCTAAATGTGAATGTAGAAAACGCATTTTCAATGATAGCCTCCATTTTAAGTTTCTGTAGTTATTTAAAAGATCATTAATAACCACTTTTTGTAATTTCTTACCCAGAAACCCACTCACTAATTCTATGAATGACAAAATCAGCTTAGCATCAAACTATGAATTCTTAAGCAATTGTCTTATCTGTGTACCAGTGAAAATTCCTTCTTTTATTTTGGCTGCGCGAACACTGGCAAACCGTTCTGTCAGATATTTGAAACATTCTCTTGTTTCTTCCATTCCCTTCACAAAGTTTTTCATGAGCCCCAGTTTTATGTTATGACAGAAGATACACACTTAAAAGGTTCACCTATAGCTTGTGTCGCACATTCTGTTTCCCTGGTTCGAATTCTTGTCTCTGGGGCCATTCTTTGACTATGTAGTGTTGTTATAGCTTGACTATTCCGCAGGCACAGGAAGCAACAGAATTTTGTGAATCCACTCTCTTATCCTAGGAGAAGTCCAATAACTTTTAAATCACCACAAATACGCCAGTTATATTCCTTGTACTTAATAGCCTCTAGAATCAGTAACATATGTACTTTCGTGTGTTTCTTTTATACCAACTGCATGGGCCACAAAAACCGATGGCAGTTCATTGCCATTGTATAGTAGTACAGCCCTCAAAGTAATTTTGGAAGAATCTAAATAAATGCAAAACCTTCGATGTTGTATACAATGTTTAGTTTTGACATTAAGCCTATTACATCACAACAAACACAGAGTGAAACATCTTTCCTAAAATATGGTAACACGTATTGATTCCTACTTCGAAAAATGTTCCATAAACACAGCTGCAGTCATCCGATTCGCATATGGTCAGCAGTTCTATTTAGATAAGCTTACACTAGTACGTATACGTGCAGATGCAGACAGGCAAGATTGCCATGCAGCGAAAAACCAACAGCAATAAGTTTGTTCCCTGATATGGTAGAAACATTCTGGTTACGGCAATGCAATCAGCATATTATTTGTAATAAAATCCACTACTTCCCTTTCCAGTTCCCAAAACCTTGTTGAGTTGTGTATTTATTGTGCGTAACGTGAAGTGGGAACAATCCTATGTATTTATATAAAACAAAAGGCATGAAAGCAGTACCTATAAGGTAAGAATGAGTATAGAAATTAGGACAAATGTCCACCAGTATATATTTTTAATTATATTAGTTGGATAATCAAAGAAACTAATGCTTTTTAAAAGAGATATTCTGTTTCTCCAACCCAATGTATATAAATTAGAAAGAAATCTTTTGCTCTTTTCTTCAAGTTGTGTTGTTTGTTTAAAAAAGAGAATTTTCTAGGCTTCGACTTAATAACTCCGATGTCTGAAGTTTGTTATTCTGTTTAGTTCCGATGCGGTTACCTTTTTGTGTACTTGTCCTGCATATGGAAATACATAATATCGAGAATATCCCGTTTTCACGATCGATAACACTCGAATAAGGAGCATTTTGATTCCACCGAGTGAATCTGCAAGCTTCAGTGAAATTCGAAAGGAATATTGCTTTTGGCTTAGGCAGGTGTGGGACGCTATCATATTCTTTTCATGGTGTAGTACATCCGAAGAGAGCAGAATAAGTGGAGCAGAAGCGGTAAGTATCCTCGAGGGGAAGAAAGAACTGCAACTTTTTCATTTCCTCAGAAACTTTGTACTTGGAGTGATAGCCACATAAGGTGAAGCTCAGGAGTGAAATAATGAATGCATGTGTGCTGTGGGCATGTCTATAGTGAGGGCTATAAAAGTATTGTTACTGCATCTGAAGAGGTCTCCATGGTTTTGAGCCAGAGGTTGTAGCTGGCAGATATACTTGCTGTTTTACCTGGATTCACATGCTTCATTGGTAAGGTCCTGGGATGGAGAATCTCTTTGAATGTGCCAGATGGCCTAGCTCATCCGGAATCACGATAAGGAGATTACCCTTCGTGCGTTAAAAGAGTTGCAGAACCCACCGGGGTAAATCCAGACATACAAATGACAGTGGCGTGAGCGAGTTTCCTTCTGTCTGTTAACGAAGACGAGAGATGGTAGGTAGTTCCCAGCTAGAACTGTTGTGTGCAATCCGGGATAATAGACTATAAACAACCGAAAAGGTTCTTATAATGTTTTGGAGGAACTTTACTTTCTAGGGAATAAACTCATTCCGTATACTATCTAACATTACGGATTACAGATTGTAAAGTGGTGTAACAGAATACATGCAAATATGAGGGCACGTAATGTTTCGTTGGCACTTGTTGCTTCTTCTTAATGTTATTGTTGTATTTTATTATTAATTAGTTGTTATTGTTATATTACAGTTTTATTATTTTTGTATTATTATTATTATTATTATTATTATTATTATTATTATTATTATTATTATTATTATTATTATTATTATTATTATTATTATTATTATTATTATTATTATTATTATTATTATTATTATTAACTTTAATTAAATGTCTATCATTATGCTAATCGTTATTATTTTTTATTATTTTGATATTATCTTTATGATTATTGTTATTAGTAGTGTTATCCTCAATACTTTATTAGTTATATTATTTTGTTAGTTATTATTACGTTTTGTTGTTATTACTATTATCACTATAATCATTTTCACTAGTGTCAAATTATTAATTTTATTTTAATTACTTTTAGTATCAGTATTATTATAGCAATATTCATATATTTGTTATTGTTATTTACTGTTTATTATTAGGATATTATTTTCATCGTTATTTTCATCGTCAAGCGGTACTGATATGCTGACTTCACTCAAAGAATAGGTGTTCAAAATACTGAACTGACATAGCATACATCGCTCCGAAGAACACTTTGAAGAAAGTCAGGTTGTCAACAAGTATTTGTTGAACCCTCTTGCGTTTTGGGCGCTAATGACCACAGGTGTCGAGTGCCCTAAAACCACAGTACTACTACTACCTCTTACGTTAACCAATCCTGCGGACAAAATCATTGCCATAAACCTGTTGACTGAAGTGAATGCTGTGGGATGCCGCGCCCATTTCTAGAAAATAACAACCACAACGACAACAACAACAATCTTCGATGCGAACTGTAACATACTTAGAGGAGCTTCCAAATGTTTCTGAAAACACTAATGTTCCGTGGGTTAAGCAGCCCTTTATATACCGTCTCTCAGTTACGAGAAGGTTCAAAATTCAGCGCTTCCAGTTTCTCGAGAATTCCAGTAAAACTTTATCACAGTATGAGAAAAACGTGTTATTAATATTTACAGGAAATCCAGATATATGCATTCATGTTTACAGGCATGGAAAAGTATATTATCAAAAGAGTGTTTTTACTTGTGTGGCTCACCTTTATAATAAGCTGTAGTTTGTGAGGTGTACACTGCCACAAAATGTAAGATGGAAAACTCAGATAGTGTACAGTTAAGCCTTATGTCTATTTTGCGCAATCCTGGCCCTGCAGAAACACCGCTGATGACGGTTTTAACATATATTCACAATCAGCCTGACCCTTATGCTGCTGATCTTTTGCACGAAACTGGCAAAGTCCTGAAGATTTTATTTTCTGTCTTTACACTTTTGTGCGAGTGTATTTGTGTTAGGCTGCCTAGCACATTTATAATGTTCTTTACAAAAGTGTACACTACAATAGAAAAAGAAGCAGAAATGTGATGCGCAAGAATGTGGGGTGAAAAAGCACACTCTAGTCTTCACGCTTTCCTGCGGTCAGTAAGGTAAAGAACAAAGTGTACGAACTCAAGGGTATCCCTGTCAAACTGCGTAGTGCGTGAAGTGCCGAAAGTTTCGAAATTTACGGAAGTTTGGTGTATCTCCCCAAGAGTATTCAAACTAAATAAAGACAGATCACAGTATCACGAAGCAGTACTTTAAAAATCGCCGTCAAATAATTTAACTCATTTAATTCTCATAACAAGCGATGTCCAACCTTGTCTCTTTGGGGACGCTTATAGAATTAGCTACTATTCCCCAACTCACTCCTTCAGTGGGAAAATGAATCAGCTCCTGCCTGTGACGTGTAGAAACACAACCAGACAGTCAATATCCAGTGAAAGACAAACAGGCAGTTTGATGGCAGTTTCTAAGTCATACCCTGAATTTTCTGGGAATGTCATCAGAAGACCTCGTCATTTTGAATTACTTGTGCATAAATAGTAAACAGTAAGAGACAGACAAAGTATTACTAAATACAAAATGTACATCTCTTTAAAGGGATTTTATCCCCTCTGGGAGGTCTGGCACGGGGTGCACTCAGCCTCGTTAGGTCCCGGGAGGACCAATTGAGGAGCTACTTGATGGAGAAGTAGCGGCCCCAGGTCGAGAAGACCGCATAACTGGCCGGGAGGGCTCGGGGCGCTGACCACGTCCCACCCTCCAGTACTGCACCTCACCAATGACGCCTGTAGTGGGCAGAGGTGGGGGACGCAGCGGCTGGGCGGTAGGCCTTGGCCCTTCGTGGGCTGTCGCGCGGGGTTTACATTACATCTCTTTAAAACACAAAATGTATGTCGAATACTTCCTTTTTCTTTTGAGTGAACCGTTTCCGAGATATTCTTGGTTTGAATTGGCCAATACTTTTCTCAAATAGGAATACATTTTCTTTTTTGTCCTTCAAAGAGAACGCAAGCGAGTTCTTAAAATATGTCACTATCGTTTAAAGCCTACCCTATACCCATATTCGACTTTCATCTGCAAGAAAATTAGCAATAAGATAATTTCTGCAAATGTTTATGTCGATTAAAATGTAGTTGATAGGGAAATAAGCACTTGTAAGAATACTTTGTATAAGAGTGACTATAGCTCTACATACCCGGGGAGTCAGCTACCCCTTATTTTCCAGTTTTATGCAATCCACATTTTATACTTTGACATGAAAACGTCAGCCCCTATGCTAGGTTCTATCCAAGTATTTAACATCTACATATTAAAGGGAATGTTTATTTCTGAAGTTATATTTAGCTTAGTTAGAGCGAGCACACGATTGGTAAGTAATCCATCTGATGTAGAGTTGGTTCAAATCCCCTGCATGTACTATTGTTTACCATGTAAAATTCACAAACAACATTGGTTGAACAATTCTTGTGTTTAAAGCGGTTATTATTTTAATTATAATAATTTTATTTACATTTTATGGTATTGTTGTTGTATACTAGAATATCCTTCCCGGTATAGATGCCTGGTTGTGCATTGGCTCTTGCTTCTCCGTAGATCTAAAGCATAACAACGTACTCATCTGTCTACTACACATTGAAGAAATGGCACAAAATATCGTGCGAAGGCATACGCATGGATAATGTCGGGAGCTGTCACTGCATCATGCCAGTCCAATGGCACAGAAGCCATTATACCTATTCTATTACAAAATATAGATAGTAAAAAACTATATAAATTAAGTCCTAAACTCTCAGGAACTTTAAAATTACATTATTGTGAATTCGGTTTCCAAGATTCGATGAGTAGAGAAACAAGTTGTACAACGCCAAGACGCGAACCGGAGCGCCGAGACTATTCAGCTACCTGGTCGCTTGACTGAAAGCGCATTCCAAGTTGAAGTGTAGAACGTGTATGCCAGGCGCTATGCTATTGCCACTTCGCGACTTTACTTGTGTAATTTAGTCTTTTAAGACAGCTTTAATCCTTCGTTAGGTGTTTTACAATTATTACTTAAATTGCAAAAGCTATTATGCATCTTATTTGAGATGTACGATACGTAGTTTACGCCAAAATTTAAATAAACAGTGCGTTTTGACTGTATGTGTTCATGGTGGATAGGGCGTGTATGCAATGTTTTGCAACCAATCTCGACTCTAAGTACAACAATCCGCCATTTTATTTTTAGTTCACGCTGTTAGTGTAATCATATGATAGGTTCATCTTATCAGAGGCGTTTACTGAAATGCGCTGCTAGGTATACTCCAATAAACAACTTGTAAAATAGACTGGAAAGCCGGAATTTGCTTTTCGTAAAACAGGCGTACGTTTTTGAGTTGTGCTTTAGCGAAGAGTACATGTCTCTTAAACCGCTGTTCCTCTGAGTTTTGCGCATTTGCCTCTTTCAGGGAACACTGAAGCGATAGTTTAGTGTGTTTGGCAAAAAAATCGATTTTTGTTGCAAAAATGCATCATACCTTAAAGAGTATAATATCTGCGACGTTTTAGTCCCCCTAGGGAGGGAAGAACGCATCTTTTGGATGCCATTTTTAAAGTAGTATGCCTCTGCTTTTAAATGGGCATGTGCATACCTTCCATTTGAAATTTAAACTCATTTTTGTCGGAAACAATCTTGCTGTTACTTTCTCATATACAGAATCAATCTTCTCAAAAAAAAAAAAAAAAAAAAAACCAAGCTAGTGATCTATTTTTTTTTTTTTTTTCAATATAGTTCATAATATGGGTAGAAGGTACAAGGAGAAACGTGAAGGAGGACTTCGGCACTTCCACCTCAGAGACCTTTTGTGCCTTTGACAGCAGCCAGTACACCGGTCCCATCCGGTTCGCACAGAGTGCCGCCTGCAGTGGGTACTCCGAGGCTCAAGGGTCTCGGTGTGGACATGATCCGGAGCCCGGCCACCGTGAAACGGACTCAGAGTATTTGCTCCCACCGTGCTGCACCCGAACGCCCGTTGACACTTTCGATCCTGAAAGAGACCAAACGGATGAAGGGACGAAAGAAATGAGTAGTGAAGTGAAATGAAGGGAGAGAAAAGGATGATGGAGCATTTGGTGTGTGCCTGCGCCGGTGTGTCCACCACACATCCCACAGACGGACGCCCGGAATCGAACCCAGGTCGCTTTGGTGAGAGTCAAACGATATGACCGTTCGGTGACGGCGCAGCCTAGAATATCGGTACTAAAATGTCTGTTCGGAGTTCTGATATTGGTTACAATTTAAAAAAAATAATATAGTAATACGCTGTTTTATGACGTTTTTACACTTTGCTGTATTAAAAGAAATTTTTAGGAAAAACTTTTCATTATATGAACATTTGCATCCCCTAACTTGTTACAAAGACAATGAGAGATATAATTAAAAAAATAAACTTTGTAGTTCAACACCTGAGATAGATTTTGATTATATCCAATAAAATTGATGTAAATTAATATATATTAGTTCATATATCTAGAATGTAATTAGATACTGTAATGAAACTTGGTACACCCATTTCTTTGGTTGCTGGAAATGCCTGTGCAAAAAATTACCCTCTACTTTAGAAAACCGCCTTTTTCACTTGGGTGTACCTTTAAGAACGTCAAGCAATACGTTTTAGTAAACACAAAACTGTACTAAAGCGCATGTGGCGTTTGATGGGTGGCCTACCTTCCAAAGAATAAGCGGCGGCTGACTCATCTGGTATATTTGCGAACAGAGAGCAGAACTATATTAAGTCTGCATTGCAATAGGCTACGCAGTGATAACTTGGCGTATATTCTAAGAAAATGCACTTCAGCATTTCGCCAAATATTGATAGACTTCTTAAACTTAAGCAGTGCAAAAGAAGTCACGAATGAACAGATGTCTTTCGCGTAAAATTTGAAAATGCTTTCGTAAATCAAAGGCAACGTACATGTAAAAAACCGGGCACTGCAACACAATGCACGCTCAATGTTAAAGAATGGCAAAATCCGCAAATAGTGCACGGAGGTATATCCAACGTCCTCTTTTCGCAAAGTTTGGACATCGCTGCTGAAAACCTTTCTCTTAAATTTTCACCCAAACCGATGAAGTTGTATCGTGTAGAGTGCTAAGTAGAAGTTGAAAAGAAAGATAAAAAACTGGCATGCTACTATTCACTGGTTGATAATGACCGTTATTCTTTTGATTCTCCAAGGCCGGACTTGTTTGTTTCGTCTTTCTTTCACAAAAAACCAACTTCTCTTTTATCAGCACTCAATGTTAGAATACTCATTGGCAATCTTAAGCAAGATAAGCAAAGTGGGCCATAATATAGTATTATATTTACATATTTAGAAACTCTGTAATGAAGTCCACTGTATAGCAGTAAGATTCTACCATCTCTTCCAGTACGTCTAATCGTATGTACAAAGACAAGGGCAGTTACTGATGATACAGGTATGCACTGCGACAGATTACAATTGCATGCAATCCAATATTATCTTCACGCTGAATAGCCCATCACAAATCACGCGCTTGGTCGTTCACGTCCAATGGCAGCTTCAAGAACAGATGCCTTCGATATGAATAATTTGTGGATATTAATATGATTATTGCTATGAGAATTTCTTCTTGTGAATTAACTGAGCTTTACACTAGGAAGAAGCTTATGCGTTGTTTGTATTCATCAAAAAAATCAGGTGTATTTATTCATTTTCAGCAGGAATTATTGTTCATTCTATAGTCGTAGTCAAAACTATTTAGGAACTGTAATTTCCAGGAATGTTTGTTCACGTAAATAACTCTTTTGTAGCTATAAGGATGCACGTTCGAAATTACTGTTTCGTATTGTTTTGCCTAATCTGTCAAATAGGATTTAGTAATGTGATTTCAAATGAGATAGGATGTACGTATAAAAGGGGGAGTGAGATAAAGAGAGGGTGATATAGGGAGTTGTAGGGAGAGAAGGTATCCAAATATTACATTGAAGCCTAAACAAACTTTCAGTAGTTGCACGTCCTAGATCATTGTTTGCCCAATATAATTAAGAATAGAAATTCGCTTAGGAAGTATTTGTTCCATCTTACGTAACTTCCGTCTTCACACATAAATCTGTACGGCATGGATATGGATCATACAGCTGATAGAGCGAGATGATATGATTAGCCCCATGCTTCCCTCGGTCACAATTTTAGTTCTCTTAATCTACTGATTGCTACCAATCGTAGATCCTCGCTGAGAATGCAGGCTCCTGTACATGGGACGAGAAATCCAAATCTATTTTTTTGTTTAGTTTTTTACAATATGCGTTTTGCCCTGGGGGTATATCGCACGATATTTAATCTAAGAAATTCCGTCTATTTATACCATACGTTTATGAAGACAGTTTCAATCTAATGTATTGACGATTGCATTTATAAACTGGATTGTACGTGGTGATGAAAACAGTTTTCGTAGCACTATGTTGGGGTTCTTTTAATGCATGGTCTGTTCCTGGCTTGCAGCTTACAATGAAGTAAGAGAAAGTATGGCTATTTGGTTGTCATCTAAGCATAGGCTCTTTGGTGAGGTTGCTATACCAATTCTGTGTTGATATTGTTGGAATTTCACATGATTTGTAAGGAACTATGTTTTGGGCGGTGGGCTCTGTGTGAGCATATATGTATTGCGTTCCAGATATTTGTGTAGTATTGATGACGTCTTTGTTTGCAAAATGAGAGATATTCTGTCACATGCTATTATTCTTTGAGACTTTGTTTCTTTTTTCGCGACGAAGTCTGCTCTTTCGTTCCCGTACTGACCAGCGTGTCCTTGGGCTTAGTAGAATTTGACTTGGTGGTTATGTAGTAGGTATATCTCGGAAGTAAACCGTGATCTGACGGGGAGTAGGATTAATTGGTTTATTTTTATTAATTACGTTCAGGGCTGCTTGTGAGTCAACGTTTATTGCGTATTCAGTTGTAGGTTTCTTGCAGTTTAATCCATTTTAGTGCCATTTGAATTCCGAGCAGCTCGGCTTGAAATGCGGTGCACTGTTGACGGAGTTTGGCCGATTTTGAGAAAACATATGTTCCTTCTTAGTAGACAACCAGACCTGCTCCGACTGGAGCATTCCCTGGCTGGAAATCGGAACATTACGTTTCAACCCACTACTCCACCTACCGTTTTAAGGAAACAAGGAATGTTAGAATAACTTATTATTTCTAATTATAATTACATTCCTACAAGTCGATAGGTAACATATTTTATTGGGTGCTCTTATGGCATCTCTTCTAATTAAATCGATTAGCTGTGCAAAAGCAGTCAAGTCAGAATAGGCTAAGACAACAGTGAGGGACTTAACCATCTTTGCGCGCGCGCGCGCGCGCACACACACACACACACACACACACACACACACACACATACACACACACACACACACACGCCTTTAGCACACTCATGTTACTGGGCTGTTACACGTGATATGACCTAACCGATTACACACATGGGTAGAGCATATCATAGGTTGTGAGGAACTTATTTTCGATAGTTTTTGACAACTGTTTTTGCACACCCAGTAGAATTAAATTATCTCAGATGTACGGAGCAACTGAATGAGATCATGATTGAGTAATCAAATGTACAAACTCCACAGCATTGAGTTACCTTAAATTTAATGTATTTATTTGATTAGGGAAAAGTCATGGTTACCCGAAACGAGATTCACACTCGGGATCTCGGTGTGCAAAGCTAACCTGACAACCCACACAGTACACTACGGAGGTCGGCTCTATTTTATCTCAACATGTCTTGTTGCAGAGTTTATTCTTAAGTGTGTAGTCTGTCTTCAGCTTTTTAGTGGTATCAGTATACTAAAGAGCTCTAATCTAATGTTGCATACTTCTGCTATTTTGCGTGTCTGTGTATGTCTGGAACGTCGTCACATATAAGATTACGTGAGAGAATGCAGTTGCGCGCCTCCACGGAATACATTCGCACGATTAAAGATGACGTGGAATTCGGAGCATATTTCCGCCAACTGCTTGGAGACTACTCAAGTCTTTGAGGATATAACTGGTGGCATAAAACTCATTGTTAAATTCATTATATGCAGTAGACTCATCATCCCTTATAACGTCGTTATATGCAGGCCGTAGTTTATAAACGATATACAAACAACCTCCCAGTTTTCATCCTCCAAGATCTGATATTCTAGATGGCTGAATTAATGTTAATGGTTTAAAATTCTGTATTAGAAACTAGTGAAGTCTCTAAAAGTCTATTAATATTTGTTTTTGTGATTTATAGCCTGCTCACCGTCTCTCAAGCAAAGCAGCAGTTAATTTGAATAAACCACGTGTAGCATTGGCTCAGAGGCCAAGGCAAATAAATGAAGTTTCGAATACTCGACAGATAAGCTTTACTTCCTTTTCCTTCTCCTCTTTTGTTTCTTTCGTTGCTGTTGTTCTTTTAGTTTTGTTTAAGAACTCTTCCTTAGAACCGGGTGACAGAAATCGGAGTGTAAATTCTGGACGTATTTCGCTTTACTTTCTCGTTTCTATCCCTTCTTTTTCTTTTTTGTTTTTCTTTTAAGTCTTTGCTGGTTATTTTACTCACCCTTTCCTACTGTGACGCTGATCATAGACATAGGATCTATTGCATGGAAGGATGGCATTTGTTTAGATAATATTCTGAGCCTTCGTGTTCATAGATACACATTTCAGCAGCATAAAAGCCTACAGCAAGCTGATCGAATTGGATATGCTCGACTCTAAATATTCATGTTAAATTTATGGAAAATTAAAAATGTATACGTTCAAACAATGACGAACGATTTTTGGAAGGCACCTCTGAAAATTCTTTTGTGTAAAATGTTCAGTAAATTTGAACGTTTTCTTACGTAAATCTCCTAAGTTGTTAGATTTAGTTTGCATATACGTTTTAATTTTCAAATTACTGTATTTCAAAGTGAAATTAACTGTCCAGATCCAAATCCTTCACCAAGTCAAATTTCAAAAATACATTTTTAAAAATAGCCTTCATCTACTCACAGTTTAGGAAATTGTCATAATCCTTCTCGACCAGGGTTAGTTCCACACAAAACAAATTATAATTTTTATTATATTTTATTCACCTTGGAATTCTGCTTTAAAAATGAATGTAACTTGTGTAATTTGCGACTTACCAAACGTATATGAAGGTTCTAATGCAGTGGCTGTTGCGAATGTAATGAAAAATTTCGGTAAAACTGGATAAAAGCTGCATCTTGTGGAACATTTTGTATCTGGGAAGGTGCTGAGAAGAATAATTTACAAAATATCAAAATTTAAAACGCAAAAGAAAGCCTGTTACCAAATTTTATCCTGTTGTATATAGATTTTTGTTTATTTTATTTATTTATTTATTTATTTATTTATTTATTTATTTATTTATTTATTTATTTATTTATTTATTTATTTATTTTTGAATTAACGTCCTCCAACATTGTGTCATATCGGACGAGTTGTATATAGAGGTAATTAACTACAGTAAAATAAGTAAAACTAATTATGAGTTTTACATCAGAATAATTTGTGTATGCTATCCAAACTTCCAATTTCTTTGAGGTGCTTACCAAGTTTCAGTGGTGCATTCCCTTAATGTGACGAGGCACTTTATAGGTATTGAGACCCTCCACTCCACCTGTTAATCTGCAATTTCATATAAGATTTAAATAAATATACTTAGAGTAAATAGATCCTGAAAAGCGAAGGGAAAACAAGCTTCGCTGTATAGTGAAGTAGAGTAATATTTGCTAAATCATATATAAAATAACATAACTTGTGTAGTACGCTATGTAAACTTAGCAAAATTTCGGTCATGTTCTGGAAATACGAAAAGAGGATTGGCGATACATTCAAAGGACATCTCTTAAGGCTGCCTGCGGCGCCAGTAAGTCCGTGTGCATTTTCTTTGTACTTTGTTCGCGCTCCACACAGACGTGAAGTTGGAAGCTTAACTTGGCTTCGAAGTCTATGTGTTTCATCTTAGGTCTGAAACCCAGGGCGATAAATTAAACTGCCAGAGGCCGTATCATAAGATATAAACTAGGCAATTAGAACGCAACTAATAATTTTGAAAAGCGATTAAATTTGACAGAAAAACTCAGCGGAGAGATAAATGAAGGGGAAATTCGTGTTGTGGCTTAAATAATTTTTTCTTGGGCACTTTATACCAGCAAGTTTGCGAAAGAGGGGACGTTGGACTTACCTCCTTCCACTTTGTGCGGACCGTGACACTCCATGAGGTTCTGCCGAATGTGTTGTTTGCCCATTTTTTTATTTAAACAAGAATTGCTAGAAACTTACTTTTGTAGTTTCTCCACTCATAATATTGAGTTAAAATTGCAATATAGTTTTGAATATGAAGCACCTGATTTACGTAATTGAGCAGGAGGGGGAGGTTAAAATTGTAATATGTGTACTTTAAGTGTGCAATGAATGTTCAAAGTGCGTGTTTTTACAACTAGTCTAATTTTAAGAAGCACGTTATATAATCTAAACCATATTCTAACTATAGTGTAAGACAATTATACCTTAATCAGTAGTTCCTTTCATTCGTAACTGCCACGAACAGTAGTCTTTTAGGTCGTAAATAAAAATATACCTTAGAAGGATTATAATCATTTCCTTGAGCAGTTCTTCAAAAAAACGTGTGTATTAATTTAAGTACACTGTGAATTTAGGATTTAGTAATTAGTACTTTAAGTAATGAAACACTGTCAATATGAATCATTAAGTGTTTCAGATGTTTTCACGAACAATGAGTCCCTTCTGACCGCAAACATTTTGTATTTGGTGATGCGGAATAAAGTTCCTCGGCTTCTTACAAAGTTTTTGAAGTATTTTTCAAAGACTGAAATAAAACTTTTTATCATGAATTCCTTCTCTTCTCCCACAGGAAAACTTCTGTTGATCATCTCCATCCATTCTTCGTAACAATCTGCCCTCTCCATTCCCCTTTGCAACCTGTATAAAATACCAAACCGGTGGTCGCATATTACAAAGCTGCGATCTCTCTCAGGAAAGTTGTGTCTCATTTCATCAAATTTGGGATTAAGAGCCTGATATTTCCAGGATAGGACCTTCATATTCTTCTGATTCTGCCCTCTGCAGCCATCAGTAACCTTTCAAAAAGGGTACTCGTTACTAAAGATGAAATGTTGCGAAATTGGGTTTGTTGACTGAGTTTAGATTGATGATCCGCATATTACTAGCCACTTGTTGCGCAATTGCGCCTTTTTAGCTTTTGCACCCTTTGGAAGATAGCTGCTCTATATATTTGTCTTAGGCTAGAAGACCGCTCTTTGCCAGAGCAGAAATGATAGCCTGCAGCAGCATCATACAAAATTGCGCTTTCAAACGTCTAATCAGCTGCTGAATGTTTGCAGTGTCACACGTCACTGAGATCAAAGGAATGTGAGTGGCTTGCCTTCTCAAAAACTATTAGGACATAAGGACTATACAAAATTACCATAAGTGGTTCTTTAAAGCGTTCAAGTCAGTTAACAAAATTTAAACCAAACTAGTGTTTGCATAAGTCTTCTACTAGTAATCCAAAAATTGTCTGCACAAATTTCCACTTCGTTTTCTATTTGTGAAGTATGAATGTATAGTTATTTAAATGAACGTGTCGGACGGTGAGTGAATGAAACGGGTGAAATGATGCTCAAATGAGCCCGAGGTCCATGGAGCTTTAAGTTACCTGACATTCGTCTTCTCAGGATAAGGGAAAACCTCGGAAAAAACCTTACCCGGATAACTTACCCTAAGCGAGATTCGAACTCGCGACCTCTTGAACGTGAGGCAGACACGCTAACCATCACGCTATCGAGGCGGGCCATATGAAGGTAATGAATTATTTTACTTAAATGGTATTTCTTAATGTACCTGTAATTAATTTTCCGATTGAAATTCTATACAGAAAACAGCTTTCTTTAGAAGAATTGGTGCATGGATATACAATTTGTTCTTTTTTTAAATTAAGCAAACAAACGAAAACTACAATAGGTCACTATACTACATTTTCAGGTTAACTACGAAAGTTTATAAAGGGCCAGACTTCTGCTGCTACTATTTGTCCCACAAATTCCTATTTTAACATACTAAAATGTAAGAAAATTGAACGTATGAAAAAGAAATAGCCATGAAGTTTCTTATGCAGAGTTGTTCAAATGGCAAAAAGGCTTCAAAATTAAACTGTGGAGAAAACAAAAGTTCTATCTGTTCTACCGGAATAAAACATTCTTGGTATGTACACATTGTATACAAATATAAGGAACCGATGTTTTCACTCACACGGTGAAAGTGAGTTTCAGTGTCGACTTTGAGTATAAAAATAAAGTTACAAGTCTAGTAACACACAATCTTCGAGTTAAAGATGTGTGTCTTAAGGCCAGATGCAAATAGTTTCAGCTTTATGTTAGCCGGCTATAAATATTTAAGAGTAGTGCTTAAAAAAAGTAAAAGTTAACTGTAATGTTATTCAGGAGAAGGGAATAGCAGAAGCACACATGCAATTTCAACCAGGTGTCTCAGGAATGACAGACATTTTAACCACACAGTTACTAAGATGAGGCGTGAAATTTGTACCAACATGCATGCTTCTTTCTAACGCGCCGTTCCGAGTCGAGATGCAGAGGACAGGTATGTTATCCTGCGTATGTTGCTCAGAAGACCTCTTACATTCTCTACTACGTGCAGTCCGGTGCACGGAAACGTGCCGACATGAGCAACAACTGTTTAAGTTGGTAGGTAAATAGAACCATCCCTCTGCCGCGCTCCCAGTTCAAACCCCTGTCAGTTACAGGAGGGCTTGATTGGTAACGTGAGCTTGCCCTTTGTTTCCCAACGGCGATGGCGGAGGCAAACCAGAGGCCCAGACTGTTTTAGATGCATTGAGAAACATAAGTCAGAATGAATCTTACGTTAATTTGATAGGAGCAAGAGCCATATTGCCATTCCTTTACGAATAATAGAAAATGTCAGCTATACGTGTTTTTGGGAAGAAAAGGATGATGGATGAAACACATTTATCTATCTTATTACATGTGTACTGAATTAAACTCCACATTAGACACATTTATTTAGAATCATGTCGTTTTGTTACAAAGGAACTCATTATAAATAAAAGCTAAAACATTTTTTTCAATAAGTAGACAAGCGTAAGGGAGGAAACACAAAAACGATTATGGAACCCTAGTAAGTTAATCCTACAGTAATTAATCCACGACCACCGGTGTGACACAAAGATTTTCAAGAAATCCTCCACCCTAGACTACCCTTTACATGGAGCATTTTTAGAAAATCGCTCCACTGGGGTTATACTCACCTGGTCGCAACCTTCGTTCATAGGCCATTGCTTGTGTGTCGGAATTGAAGACACACCAATAGAAGATTGGCACACCCAGGATTGGTATGGCGCACAAAGGGTTGAAGAGTTCCGCCAAAATTAAATAACATAAACATACATGGGCACAGTCCGTACTTGGTAGGAGCAGGAGGTGCTGCATTCTACCCCAAAATTCGATAACGAGATTTCACAGAAAATATATGTTTTAAGATCACCTGAATTGAAATTACAAAAAATTTCGTAAGTGTGCTGTTGTTTGTTGTGTGTGGCTTTGAGCAGCAGTGTAACTCAAAAAAGTAAATATATTCAGTAACCTCCAAAGATTAAACACAAAGAGTTTCAAGAAAATCTTCCCTCCTAAACTACCAAAGAGGGTAGAAAGTGATAACCTTTATAAGAAATTATTTTTATCCGCTCTATATTTCTCCAAGAAGAATTTATATTTTCGAAATTAATTTTTCTGTACGCTATGCGTATTGAGTCTTAGGGAGCGGGGTATATTGCAGAACAATGAATCATGACCGGCGTATCCTTACAAGTGAATTTTGTCGATAATTCTGGTTGTAAAGCTGCACCTCTACACGGATCATTTTTAAGAAGCAGGTTTCCTTTCAGAGCTCAAGCCTTGATTCGCTTCCTTTATTCAGCGGAAAAGCCTGCGTAAGCTTTTTGTTCAACTTGATACTTAGCATAATTCCAATATCAATTTTGGGCTTCAAGGTGCTTTGAACGAGCGAGGGCAAACTTATAAAGGTATGGGCGCGCTCCCTAAGGTGCCGCCCTGTGGGTTCTTTATTTAATGTTTTAAAAAACTCATAAGTTTATTGAAGATAAGCGCTCCTGTTCCGAAAGCAGAAAACGCAGCTATACGGTTAACTTTCCATCGTGCTTAATTCCACAACAATGCATGCTAGTTACTCAAATTATGTGAAACAACGCACCACTGTCTCATATGTGAAACACATTTACTGTGGATTATCACTAGCGTCCGAATTTTGATGACCCAACAATGTTTAAAGAAGAACCCATAAATTGCCAATATTTTAAAGCACCATTATAATTAACAACAAAAGTGACGTACAACTGAGATTTCCCACTGATTAAAATTCGTGTACGGAAAGAAGTATTCTGCTATAGACGTACATATATAATACGTATATGAATAGTGAGGAGCAGACAGCGAAACTTGGATACCGATGTGAGAGAGCCAGATGACTTCATATTTACTGTTTCTAGAGTACCTGTAGTGTACTGTTTACAATACGAGAGTGGCTCCTGCCCCGTTGCAGTTATAAGTACCTACATAACATGGTGGATAGGCCTAATTGTGTGCAATCAAGCATCGAAGGGAAACAGTGTACCTGAGAATAATAAAATACGTGAATTGCACATCAAGTATTTATGTCTTGCTCGCATCACATGTGACCTCGAGCGCACCTTTTCGCAATACACACTGTGTTTAAGTGAAAACTGCTGGAGATTTACTTTTGGAAATTTTAGAAGATGTATCGTAGTGCACTGTAATGCTAGTTCCGCAACCATAAAAGCGTGCATTGAATAAGAAATGGACCACTAAGGAAACTTAAGCCAATGAACAATGTATTTCACAGTGAATGTCTGATATTTGTATAGGTAGTTGTATTGTACGAGATTGTATTGTTCGTAAATCTGTCGCATAAATGCAAGTTTTTTTTAATTTAAAAATAAGCATGGTTAAAGCTGTATATTTGTGAAAGCTGTATATTTGTTATTAATGAGTTAATTATGCATATTAATTATTTTGCTGTATGTATGATTGTAACTGCGATTTTCTTTTTGAAAAATTTGGAAGCGTGTACTGTGGGCTTGTGAATCAGGAGTTAAGTCGCATTCATATAGGTTTGTTTTGACCTGCCACTCGCCCTCTCTGCATTCTGGGCCTGAAATCTGTTCCATCGGTGTCCAAATTTCTCTGTCGAGTGATGACATACGAGAGTTTACAAAATTAATTAAAACGAGCGTGTTGCTTTTTCTTGCTTGAGGGCTCTGAAAAGAAATTTGTCTTTGAAGCATGTCTTCTAAAACATCATTAACTCCTTTTGGTTCTCAGATTATAGAAAAGTCATTGTCAATGAAGAGGACTTCAAGGCAAGAATAAGAACCCGACTGTGTAATCATTGCAAGAAACAGGGGGAAAACTTGCGTGTTTCATTCCTAGTTTGGGACATGAATTTCCAACAGTAATTATATTTCCTACGTGACAAAAGCCATCTCTCTAACCGAAAGCAACTCTTTCAAGACATTAAATGGAAAGGTGATATTTTTCAAGCATTCGAGTAAACGACGTACAAAATACTGTTATTTTTGGGTTGAATATTGATATTTCCGATGTAGTAAAACGTCATATAAACTAAATGTTAGTGCAAGAAATGATTAAATAAGGATGCATAGAGTAACAAAATAACAAAATAAAGACAGAAAATCAAAACGCGTCCTCAAATAGAAAAAGGTACAAAATTACCAAAAAAAAAAAAAAAAAAATAGGTAATAAATATTCAATTGTATAATTTTGGACCCATAATGGGATAGCAATATGATACAACAATTAAAAGATGAAATGTAATTAGAATACGGCCCTGATTTTCAATCTACATAACAGTTACTGTGGTCTATTTATTACCAGGTATACTTTTACGTATAATACGCATATAATAAGTGGTTCTGGTATGTAATATACGATAATCGTGAGAAATGATTTGGTGTTAGAGAGCATAGACAAGGATCCATGCTGTTTTACTATACAAGTTAGTTTTTGTTAATAATGAATATGTATGAATAAAGGAAAAATGACGAAATCTCACCAAAGTATATTTGCTTCCAACTACATAAACATGAAGCATAAAGCAACCTTGACAAAAATCACCTTTAGGGTAGTTTGGGTGACTCAACAACATGCATTTGAGCTGAAATTCTCATTAGTAGAACTTTTAGATGGAGCACAATACTTACTGTAATAATTTCAGGTAAACGGACAAGGAAGGCATACCGATATAGTGTAGTACTTTTTTATATTAAAATTTGATATATGAAGTAACTGTTTAGCGTTGTTGCACTTTAATACATTTTGACACCCAGAGAGTTTCGAAAAATCAAGAACAGCGTTACTACTTTGGTTAGCTTCGTTCCATATCCACCTATACGTTTCTATATAATGTACTATAAAACAATTTAACCAATATTGAACCAACCAAACCAGCCAACATTATAGTTTGATTCTAAATTTTCCTTGAGCTTTATTTCTAATGATGTAATAAAAAGCCACAAAATGACCATGAATCGAGTACGTAACTATCGATTGTTTCAGTTGTATCACATTGGTATCATTTTGGCATTTTATGTAAGTTTACTCGTCCACACAACATCCTTAACAAAGTACAGTTCACCAATGGTTTTCATCGAGTTTTTATGAATTATTTTCTGTAAAATCTGTTCTGTACTACAGAAGACACTCGAAACATTGCTTCTGATTCTCAGAGGTATCAATTATGTATAACTCAACTCTAGATATTTTCTCGCATACATATAACGGTACTCTTAAATCTTATTTTAAAGATGATTTATATATAACTATCATAATAATTTAGAGCAAATAATTAAAAATACAATCGCAAAGTTAGCATGCAAAACCTTGAATTAATATTGCCTCAAGATTCTGTAATGTTAACACAAGTTAAAGCAGTCGTCCAGTTTTTATGGTGAACTAAGATGGAAAACCATCAAGGATTTTGTTTCTACAAAAATGGATTAATACCAAACACTACTTACTGATATATAAATGACTTCCGTGACGCACGGTCTGTATCAGCACCATGTTTTTCACGCCGTCTCTGGTTTGGTGGTAGGTGTCTGCAAAGCATTTAAGGGATACTGAATTCGAATTTTGGGTTAGGGGGGTTATGCGAATCAATTTTTATCGGGGGTTTCCCTTGTCCATAGAGGACGAATGTCCGGTAGCTTTAAGCTCTATGGACCTCGGGCTTATTTGAGCACCAGTTCACTAATTTACTCATTCATCGTCCGATACGACATTACGTTGGAGGGCCTTAGTATACAAAAAAGTCATATTTCTAATCACCTTCTTGCGATATGGTTGGTTCTGTCACACTCCTATGCTGAAAATTAGTACAATGTCTGAACAATTTAGCAGGATATGCTAAAAATAATATAAACACTATTTTTGTGTCCATTGCACCAAAGTTGTTCAAAATGGCCCAGATGACGACTGTGGTATATATAAAAGTATACACATGTAAGAGGCTCGTTTCTTAAATATCTAAGTAGAAAGAAAATGGTTAGTTTGTGAGAGCCCAGCATCATTCTAATAACTTTCTGTTTGAAGCATTCGTGATAACCTTATAGATGACGTGGTAAGAGCAATGCTTCTTCCTTCTGTGTGTTTCAGTTATATTCTGTAACTGCTGCATTTACTAACTCAGGACTTAACAATGTATATACGTACCTCATTTGTATTCCATTCTCTTTTGGCACTTAACAATAACGAGATCAGCTGCGTCTGACTTTGTCAGTTAATACGATCAATAGGATTATGTCTGAGCCGTGGTGAGCTGTTCATTTATTGAAGGCGTAGTACCATGGCAAATTGAACTATCTTCTCATAACGCTGATTGGCTATCTCTTGATGGATGTCACTATTAGGGACCACCGATCGCCAAACAGTTTGCAGTAGGCAAACGTCGTGATTGAGTGTTGTCGGGGAATATAGACTTTCCCTAAGTTTGATTTTGGAAAGCAAATACAATGTATGGTCATTAGAGATACAATGCTTGTTAAGCTAATAGTATCAAGAGACTAGCGCGTGTTTGAACCCAGTAATATGATGTCTTCTTTTCGTAGCTCTGTGTGCACTGCTTTTACTCGAGCATAGATTCTGAGGAACGTTAGATCACTGCTTGGAAATTCACTTTGAAGTAGGCTGGTATTTGATAATATTCTACTTTTAAGTGGAGCTTGTGAATCGTTAGCAGCCACTGTAATTTAATGTTATTTTATTAGTAAATCTAGTCACTATTTACAAGTTAAGGAGAAATCCCATTCCTCAATTCTCGAACAAAACGCTATGTGTTAAGGGGAAACCTCGTTTTCCATCGCATTACATACCGTTTTCTCCTTTATTGTGATGCAATCAATAGTGACGAAAATAAAACAGTTAACAAAGTAATCACTGTTGCAACATACATACCATTAAAAAGGAAATGCCTGTAAGTTTACCAATGCAGTTGTATCTAATCTCATATTCCTTTAGCTCTTCATATTGGTGCATCAGTTTACATAATCTGTGCATATGCAATTTGTCCCGTTTCATCCACTTAATATTCGCCCTCTAACGGATACTGCCCTCCAGTTTGAAACGAGGCAGTCGTGTTTTAAAGGGTTTAGATCGACCAAATCATCGGGATGGATGAGATAGGAATTACCAGCCTTTATGTGTACACTCCGTTCCCGTGCATAACAGATCCACGCCGTTTCTGCAAGTGAAACCAAAGTTTCACTTGGTCAAACAAATTTAGACTGAAAGTTTAGAATTAGATAGCCCTCCTGGATTTTATGAAGGCTTTGATTTTACACAGTTTTAATTCTTTGTGTGGCATTTTATATTTTGATAACGGAACGAAAGATGTCGAAGGAAATTGAAAGAAAATATTCTGCTATACTTCAGAAGCCTAACTGTTCTTTCTAGTATTTCCTCTCTGTAACAGTTGCTTGTCACCTGTTAATCACACGAAACATGGTACTTTAACGGCATAGGCTATTACAGATTTTACGAAACTTTGAACGGCGTTTTAAATAAAACCACCGTAGCGCCGTTCGTTTAAAATACTTCTAGCTCAGACTGAAATTTGTTTGCAGTTATCATTCAAATTTGTACAAAACTAGACAAAACCTTTGATAAATAAAGTGATTAATAAGTAACATTACTTACAAGTAAAGTCATTATTGGTACGTAGCCTTTGAACTCCTTTATGGGGATCTTCTACGAATTAGTTTATTATCCTCTTCTCGTGAAATCTAGGTATTTTAGAATGCACAACATTCACACATTTACTAGTTTGGCTCTACTTGTATGGCGTTTATTTCGACACTGATGCAATTAATCATTTCATTTTATACATAGTATAACGATAGTACTCGTTTAATGTGGATGTCTAGCTCCATTGAACCTTGAACTGCTTCTATTGGCTTTTTATGAATTGAAGTGCATTGCGGAATCCATTCTAAATCTTCGCATACTGTGTTTTTCCGCCCTGCAAGTCAATAAACCATATTAGTATGGGGTAGCAGTCTTGTTGGCAAGAATTCATATGGGCAATACCCATTCAGTATAGAGTAACAGCGTCTGTGCTAGAATCATTCCATTGCTGATTTCCCTAAGTAGGTAAAAGCAATTTTAATTTTCCTTAGTAATGCTTCATGTCATCTCTTACTACATACTGTAACACAGGCGGTGGACCCTGATGATACTCAAATGCAATGGTAATTGAAAAAAAAAATGGGAAGGAGGCATTCCAGGTTAAAGTACAGAGTACTTCCCCGGAATTTGCCAGTTGTGAGAATAGAGGAAAACGTGGAAAATACCTGTAAGAAAAAGCGCTTCTGGCGGGTTCTGAATCCCACACTAACGTTCAAGTGTCCTTGTCTTAACGATTTCTGCTACCCGTGTTGATAACACTCCATATTAATGAAGATTAGCGTAAATAACAATTACATTAACGAATGAGAGGCAGTATTTGGGCTTATGGCCGAGAACTCGGGTTGATTGTTGCTATAGTAGATACGATTTTCTCACAGCTGTGATACCGTGCTGTGGCTTTAGATGTTGAATCTCCTGTTCATTTGCACCATTCTTTCCTTATGTTTGCTTACTATATCACACACTGTGAAAAGCAATGTGCTAAAATGAACTACAAAATGGGTTGCCCATCCTATTTAGATATTGTGACAAAATGGCGAAATCCAGTCCGGTTACTTCCCTATCACCTTATTGTCAGCTAAAATTTTACCACAAATACAGTTTTCTTCTGGTCGTTAACACAGTTTATAGTCCTTTGGGCTATCATAAGTCACAATTTTACTTCTCGTAACCTTGCTCAGTTCTGTTAGTGTCTTTCTTCACTTCCTCTGTCTCTCATACCCTATTTACGACGTTACAACCACCCGCGACGCTCGTTGAATCTTCTAACGGCAAATACGCACAGCTGTCATGCACTCACCGACACACGGCCCTACCCATGTACGTAACTCAACTCACTCACTCGCTCATTCATTCACAACTGTTCTTCTCAGGCCTCCACATATACATATGTCTTTGTCCCCTCGCCGGCACAGCACATGGTGTGAAGTAGCTTGGCCCCGTCCGCCTATTCTTGTGTGACGAGTCCGACGTCACACTATTTATATTCAATAAGTTGTCTCTTTAGCAACACACTGTATAAATAAGCCTCCAAATATTAACGTTGTGTCGAAATTTTAATAGTATAGTAGAACTCGAACTGGCGGATGTGTAAACTAACGTTACAAGAGAAAAAAACAACTGAGTCTCCGTTGTGCGAAGTAAATTACAAACAAGATGGACGCACGAACAAAGGCCAGTGAGTAAGTGAGAGAGTGAGTGAGTGAGTGAATGAGTGAATGGGAGATTGTAAGCGCGGGAGGGTTATTACGAGTCATTTTGTGTGCTGATATGCGTATTAGAAAAAGACCAGGAAAAGGTGGGTGGGGAGAGAAAGAAATAATACACTTGTGTCAGGTGCAATGAGAAGTAATTGCATGTGTGAGGTGGAGCGCAGATTACACCTGTGTTTTGTGCGTTTGTGTGTCACAGATATTTGATTTCTGGTCTGGGGTAGGTATTAGGTAATAATAATAATAATAATAATAATAATAATAATAATAATAATAATAATAATAATAATAATAATAATAATAATAATAATAATAATAATAATAATAATAATAATAATAATAATAATAATAATAATAATAATAATAATAATAATAATAATAATAATAATAATAATAATAATAATAATAATAATAATAATAATAATAATAATAATAATAATAATAATAACATTAATAATAATAATAACATTAATAATAATAATAATAATAACATTAATAATAATA
>CM060964.1:65732995-65902995 GCA_030765045.1 Tenodera sinensis
CTCTGAATCTACAGTGTTACACAAAATATAAGATAACGTACAGTCTAGACGTCTACGAATTACTGCTTTTGGAACAAAAACTACATGGTCTCGATTTTCTATCTCTTACATTATAAAGCACACAACGTAAATAGGAAGTGATACTATCATTGATAGTGATGTCGAAGAACTCTTCTCTATGCACTCATATACAAACGGTGACCAACATTCGTGTGGTGACCTGACCATTGTTGAGTCATCACCGGAGCTCGGACTTTGATTTCCTAAACGTGTTTTAAAATGACCCATAATAATATTAACTTCACATAGTTACAAAAAGTAATCTTAAACTAAGATATATTTAATCTATCAAAATTAAATCAAAATTTTTCGAAAGGAAAATGCTAATTCAAACAAAAGGTGAAGATAAAGTTGCAAACGAACAGAGGAGGTCCGCCATCAGAGCAAAGCACTCACATATACTTTCCGGCCCTTTGTGCTTCTGCCGTGAACCCTTAGAGGGCAGTCAGAACCGGATGACAAGTGCGCCAGTATGTACGGGGTCCTTAACGTCTCCAATTCGGATGTATTCGGTACCACCCAAGCCCAACTTCAAACCTCTAAACCCCGGAGGTACTAGCTGAGCAGTCCCAAAAACACTAGGAAGAAGCCTCTACAAAGCGCATCTCCACCGCCCAGCCACAATATGCCGACCTCCTGTAGTCCTACAACTCCTAAACAGATCACAATAAAGAAATGATGGGTTCAGAAAATGTATTACTGCAAATGAGTATTATCGGCTGGCAGAGTAAAGGTACAAATTAAGTTTACAAAAAAGTGCATAAACAATAGCAATACAATAAACAATAATCATATAAATAAAACATATCAGGTTCTTATAGCTACCAGCTTATGCTTTCACAGTATAACAGTTTTTTTAAATCATTAGCTATCCTGTCAGCATAACAATAAATTTACCACTGGTACAAGTAATAAGTTTATAAAATGTCAAACATACACGTAGGTAACCTTTTGTAATAAATTATTCAACATTTACTCGATTTACATTTTTGCTAAATTTCTTTACAAGCAGAGGACAGCCCTGAAAGGCTGCTAGAGGTATTTCATTCCATTCCTCAATGGTCATATTAACAAAGGAGAATTTTCCTGCGCCTTCTACTCTTAACTTTAAACAAGTGTTTGTTTCTTCCGTAATAGGTTGGGTTCTCCAATTTTCACTGACGCCCACTCATGCATTTGTTTTAAATAATGCGCCTATTGCAACGATATTTTAGAGGCTCCCATTTAGTCGGTTCCTCTTTTGTAGGCTCCAAATATTTACTTCTTCCAATGAAGTTTATGGCCCTTCTCTATACTTTTTCTAATGAATCAATTTGACTAACTCAATATGAACCCCAACATGGTGCTCCATATTCTATAATCGGCCGCACCAAAGACTTGTAGGCAATTTCCCTGTACTTTGCGCTCCTCTTTTTCAGTATCCTCGTTAAGAAATGTAATGAGGGACAGGAAAGCTATGGTAGAAGAGAAGCCATCTAAGCACTCATCCAACGATTCAGGAAAACCACGAAAGTCCCATGGGTGAGAGAGAGAGCGGTCGCCGGAATTCGAATTCTCAACCTGCAGAATACAAGCCTCACGCGTTATCGTGGAGCCATCTCTCTCTGTGCTTCTTCAGGTAATGCGGTAATAGCTTGCCTCGGCGTAACGTAATTTAATGCTTTGTTTCACTAGATTGGGCAAATAATTAATGCTTGAGTGGTAAAGGGCAATGAAAGCGTTATTACCTTATAATGAGTGTATTACCCACGATCATGAGACGATTAGTCCGAGATAGACGACAAAGGACACAACTTTCAGCATTAAGTGGCACAAACGGTCCCCCACCTTTACCTATGCCATCATTTGCATTCATCGAAGTTATTCTGCTTACGTTCTCCTCAAAACTAAAAACACAATGTGGTTCAAATATACCGGATGTTAAAAAGTGTGTCCGATATTGCAACAAGAGTTGGGTTTGGTCAAAACTAGAATAAATGTTCCTATAAGCATATGTCTGGAAACAAATAAATGTTGACGTATGAGCCATTTTACTTGTGTTGAGTGTAAGTTGCAGTCATGTAGTCAAGGCATCAGGATCGCTTTAGTCTCAATGTGTGGGCAGGAATTGTGTGTGACAGATTCCTAGGATCATTCATTTTACCGAACAGATTAACAAGTGCTGTGTGTTATCGATTCTTGTGCGATGAGTTACCCGTGCTTCTGGAGGACATTGTGCTTGTAGAAGGATAACGCAAGTGATTTATGCCTGACGGGGCACCACTCCATTTTCTACACATCGTAGACCAATCCCAACTCAGGCAGCAATATCGGACACTTTTTTTAAACATCCTGTATACAACTCTGCTAATTGAGTTGTCTAGAGCATTAGATAAGTTGGAGAATCAAATTGGCTATAGACCGGCAACTTCTTGACTTTAACTGTGTAGTAGAACTCTACTGCATGACATAGCATCTGTATCGCCATGTAAATTATAGTTTAAAATTGTCTGTTATTTCGCGTGTACATTCGCCCCTACATAGCAGCATGCATATACGGCAGGCTTGGGTACAATTCTTGTTAGGAATAACAACCAGAAAAGCTATGCTTATAATGGAAGGCATAATATTAGGCCTACGTTATACTAATACTGCTTTTATTAACACTTCTAAAAAGACTGCCAGACTGTTTAATACAAACTAACCAGACATTCATACGTACTGAACACTTCGGTGTAAAACAATTCTTCCTCGTGTGAACATTTCGTCAAATAAGAGTTCGAAGTATTCTGAAGTGCTTTAGCTTCAATGCAATTCAATAAAATAAAAGAAGTGATGTTAATGAGTCTAATATTTTCTTGGTGCAGAGAGCGGGCACACAGCAGAGCCACATAAACGCGCGGAAGTCCCCAATAGTTGGAGAGTGAGCCACCTCCCGCAACACCTAAGCTCCTCATCATTACTCAGAGAGGGTGACGAAGCGACCCTAGTGACCTGGACAGTGAGGTTAGGGAAGAAGGTTTACAGAGCGCAAGCAACTGCACCATATGTCCGCATGCACCCGAACCACCGCGCTGACAACCATACTCTAAGGATGACAAGGGAAATGAAAGGAATGAAACAAAAAGAAACTGTGTGTTAAAAGCCATCCCAGCATTCGCCGAGCGAGAAGGGGAAACCACAGAAGAAGTCCATCTGAGTGGTCGGCCTCGGGGATCAAATCCAGGACCTGCTGAGCGCGAGTCGCACATGTTACCAGGTTCGCCACCTCACTCAGAAAAAATAATCATAATATTCGATTTTATCTTCAGGGACCCCGAGACTGAAAAATGATCGAAAAATTATCAAATTGAGAATTTTTAGGTTTATGCATACAAAAGTTTCCCACACCTTCAGTCATCAGTTGGCAGTGACACTTTTTAGACTCAGCCATTTTTAAAGGTCTTGCACAGGCTGTAAACTTTATGTGCACTACATTTAAACTTCCCTTTTCTACTTAAATTTTCGGCAGTATTTGGACAAAATACGTGTCTAAAAGAGTTAAAAAGCAACCAAACTCTTGCGGAAAGAATTGGTGAAGCTATAAATTTGAGGAGAGAGACTATTAAATGAAAGAGTAAAGGTTTCAGAAACAGATAATCTGACTCATGATCATGATGCATGTGTGCAGAAAAACTGGTTTTTCTCGACTTTACATTTTTTAATACAATATCTACTCCAGGCACATTAAATTTTGTGCTATTCTTCTAGAATGTTTCCAGAGTGTGCTCCAATTTATGTGGCTTCAACTTCAGCCTTTTGTTTTAAAATATGCAAATTTATTGAGCTTTAAAAAATGAAATACACAAAAAAGTTTAAAAAAGAACATCTTCAATGTCCATCAAAGCAAAGAAGTTAATTACTTTAAAAGTAATTATTTTTTCTTTCTGCCAGAGGTAGGTCGTATTTTCTCGGAAATTGGAGTATATAAAATATTAAAAACTGTTGTGGTGTTTTAGTTTTTGATACGCCGGGAGTATTTTGAATAATAAGGTATTTTCGTATTGTGAATAAATTGGAATAATTAATTCCTTTAAAAGTACAAGACAGATTGTGTTGGAACTTTGTGTAGTAGTTTATAACATAAACACACTTAAGTGTGCAAAGTATTGATTTCATTTTTTTTGATAGATATAGAAGATTCAAATTTTAGTCCTAGGATCCCTTAATTGCATATTTTCCTCCAGTTGCAATTTAATATAACGTGCAAAACAAATGTTACCTGATTTATTAAAACCCATAAAACCTACAGTAAGTAATTGCTGGGTAGTACAGGAACCTGTTGAATTATTTATACTGGTTTTATATTCTACGTTTACAAACCAGGTTTAACAGAGAATTTGGGTAATAGAATTCATTTTACGTTGCAAGCTTGAAACTGTTCAAGTGTAGGCTTCTTTCAGCGAACACTCTACAGTGGCTTTCAGTGTTTGTGGTCCAGCTACCTATTTCAATCGAACAGTGACTATAGAGAGACGTTCCTTTGTTTACATATCAAGATCGGACATTCACGAAGGATTATGTGTGTCAAACTATGTACAATACGCGTTAATCTCATTGCCCACCTAAGCAGTAATGGAATATCTGAAGCAACACTTCCACAGAGGACCTTATTCTGCTCCGAAATTAATACCAGAAGGCATCAGTCAAATATGGGGGTATAACATTGTCTGTGCAGATAAACAGCATTAAAACTTATACAAATGGAAACTTCTTTCCGCCTTCAACGATAATACATTAACACTATTCTTTTTTCAAATACCTTTCTATTATTCCTTCCTAAATTTAAATGTCGCAAAGAGATCTGGATTAGGTAACAGAGGTGCTTACTTCAGGAATCTTTATCCGATCTTCAATGTAATCACTTCACTATTTAAAGTAAAATATTTCTAAAAAAATGAACAAAAAGTTTTCATATTAGCCTGCTGAGGTAGCACTATAATTATTAGACTTTTTGAACGTTTGTAGGATGTGAGACATAACTAATGTAAGAATCAGCTTGAAGTTACTTTAGTAATACAAAACATGCCAAGTATAAAGTCAAATAATTGGATATGTTGACCTAATCAACTAAACTGTAAGAATATCGAAGTGTAACATATTCTTGTGTAGCGTACTGTACAGAAAATTGCAAGTTGATTCTGTTATATTCATTTAAAGAGCAGTGCGAGATAGTACTACCCTTCAACAGATAGCTTGCGTTGCTAGGAAGCTTGTGACACCGTTTCATTACAAGAGTTTTGCATGCGTGGGCTAAAATTTTATAGGATTTCATTATATCCAAGCCTTAGCTGTTTGCATATCCAGATTAGACAGCAATTTTGGTTCTCTTTCTTCAGCGTGAGGAATCGCTTAACTATTTCCATAATACTCCTACTGCTTGTCTTTGTGCCAGGTACAGAATGAACTCCCCCATTTTGTTCGTTATGCCTGGCTTGCTCTCTTCTTTTACAACTCCGTCGTCAGTATCACACAGTAACTATTACCTTCTCTCTTCTCAACTGGAAAGATAACAGAAGTAGCAACTTAGTTCTCCTTAACTTTGAAAAAGCAAAGCAAGCATCAGAATGCCAAGGAACATAGAACGTCCAAAAGTTGCCGTGCTCTGATGAACGCACGAGGATAAAATGAGAAAACATATACCTTCCCAGAGAATTTCCTCTCATGTAACAAACACAAGGCTTTTTTCCTACCTATAGGTATTCTGGCTCAGAGATGAAGTTCTTTGAGTTCTTCACTACACATACATTAAGAAAATACCTCCATTAAAATTGAATGTTCCACTGCAACGGCGAAATAAGAGAAGTAGACTTTTGCGATGTGTATCATAAATAATTATAAACCATAAACAATTTAATTGTAAAAATGGTTTTACCGATTCCTTATTTGATTAAAAACATCTGATTCTATAAGGACATTTATTTTAATAACTGATGGTCACCTTTGACCTCAAAAACGTATTTACACACTACTACACCAAGATATCTGTGTCTTTAAAAGTGAAGTGTCAAACCTCAACTTCTGTGACAACCAATCGTTTGTTGAGATGTACGTGATGTTCTTATAAACATTATGATTCGCTAAAATGCATTGCGCCTTTGGAGAATCTATAAGACGGCATTGGGATGGAGTACTGGAAGTTGTTCCTCGGTTGACGTTCTGACATCCTCTTGAAGGTTCGATCATTCACCAATCTTCAAGATCGGGATATGTATATTACAACATGAAAAATAATGTGACCACTAGTTTCAAGGCTCAGTGGCATTGCTATAAACTGCACTAGAAATCTGTGAAAACCTTAAGAGAATAGAATTTCTAAAAGTAAAAACTTGAAACTTTTTAGAACTGCTATACCACTTTCAAGTAATTCACACAGATGTTACAGTAAACGAATTTAAACAAAAGCGAGGCTATCATGATTGCTAATGAGGCCTTCGTAGTCTCCCCTTCTCTCTCTCTCTCTCTTTACCTCTCTCCAATAACAGGTTCTTCAAACTATTGGCTGGCCATACATAGTTATAACAAATGACACCTCAGCCTGAAACGAAAGTACTGATCATTTTTTAGTCGCTCAGTAAACCGTTGCCCCCTCACTTTACCCCTCTCCAATGACAGCACTATTCATGCTACGTGCCAGTTATAACCAATGACACGTCGGACTGAAAGGAAAGTATTGATTTTCTTCTGGCCGATCAGTAAATCGTTACTCATTAAACTCAAATGTTGTTTGACTCACAGCATGACCTATACATCAAAAGCTACACGTGGCCAGATTATTCATATGTGGCAAGTTGAAAACACAAATTTCAGAAACTGTGCAAATTCACAGAAATGTAACTAAACTGTAATGCCACCCAAGAAAGGCGGTCTGTTGCATAGGTATTAGAAGAAAACCTTTCATTCGAAAGCAGGAACTGTGTATAATATAACGTAATAGACAAACAGCTATTTTGATAGGGACTTTAATTCAGTATACATATAGGTAGGTAGACTATGTAGTAGGGTTAAAGGTTTTTGCATTTTTCAATATATTACATTATGTTTACTGTAAAGGTTTACATGTTTGTGATTTTAAGGGAAAAATTAAAGCTTTTCTTATAACACAGAATCGTTTAATCCAGTAGGCGCTGCTTATTTCAAGCAACATTTGCAACCTTTACCACAACAGGCATTAAGAACTTGGAGATAAATCTCAAGAAAACTAAAATGTGGCTTTACTTCGAGACCAAGGTTTATCTACCCTTCCCCCTCCTCCATCTTTCCTTGCCCTCATTACAAGGTCACGCCTCTAGCTCCGTATTGCAACTGTCAATCAGTGTCATTGGTTAGTAATCATCCCTCACCACTTGCGAGACCCCGTAAGACGATAAGAATCTGAGAGGTGGTCCCAAACAGTGATTCTGACTAAATTCGTTTTGTGCACCACATACCAGGAACTCTCTGAAATGCTAAAGCACTCCTTTAGCGTAGTTCTCTCTTGTAATGGGCCCCTTAATGTTCCCAAGTTTTCATAATTGTTCGGATTGCAAAGATCTAGCACATGTATAATACTTGGCCATTGTCTTCCAAGATCATCAAAATTGCTGCAAACTCATATCAAAAGGTATCACAAGTTAATATATCATATCTCTTGCACTGTAGAAAATATATTTTCAGATAATCTAATCCAAGTGAACAAACTGTGAGCTTTGCGTTGTTCTTATGTACTTAATCGGTTTCATGCCACTTGGCTTTATGTTTTATAGCCAGCAGTACTTATGCTTTGATCTCGGAATGACAGAAAGTATTGAAGAGGGTAGGAAAAGTGGCAATAGTAGACAACAGAAACCTTGGCGTTTACTTCTTGGTAATAGCTAATACAATACACTACAGTGACTGTACTGAGAAGTGTTGTTAATGAGCATTGCATCTCTTAACGATAAAATGTGCCAGAAAGTATTGGTCTCTAATATAATTCTGGCAGTCACATAAACGGAGACAAAATTTTCGTTACGATACATACCTAACTGCCGTTTTCCTAGCTTTTAATGTTATTAGTTTTGTGACATTTTGGAAATTATAGTGAACACTCGAGAGTGACATTTCACTAGGTGAGTCATTCATTAAGCCGGACAAGTTTCAAAGTTTTTTTGTCTACTGTGTTATTCATAGATGAAGCAGCAGTGCCCTACAGAGGCCAATTAAATCGTCACAACATGCCTTCCTGGAGCACTATGAGTTCTCCATGGATGCGAGATATTGGTTTTTACTTCAACTGAGGCATCAAGGATTGCGCTGGTATGCTTAATGACCATCTTATGGAACCGTTTTGTTTATATGATGTATCATCTAATTGGATAGGGTGGATGGGATGGAATGGGATGGGATGAGATAGGACAGGATAGGATACGCTGCAATACGATACTCTACGATGCGATGATATGATGGGTCACTCAAATAGAGCCGTGGCGTCCATCTTCTACACAGAGCTGTCCAATCAACGGAATGAACTGCTACTGCAGACTTGGTCAAAAGTGGCGTAATATCACAATGTAGCACCTCGGTATTCGATCAGTGGCATGGGGCATCTGCTCAATGTCACTTAACCGAAATAGTGGTTCGGACCTATGGATCAATAACTTGGGCAGAAAGTTGGCCAGATCTAACCTCGCTAGGCGATTTGTTATGGAGCTACTTTAAATATAACATGCCCAGGATTGACTGTCAGCGCCTCATACAGCGAATCATCTGATCTCTCTGTAACACCACAATTGAGACAGGTTAGGATGGCGATGATGGTAATATTCAAGTAATACATCTATAAACGATGTCGTCAGTTCGCGCTCCTGTTAAAAGCATGTTGAGGAAAAGGTAAACTTAACTAAAATTGTATCTTTGTGGTAGTTCAATATGATGCCATAGTCCTTGTGATGTCTGCTTATGGATCCATAGAGTATCACAGTGATCAAAATATAGACTTTACGCCATTGTAATGGAAAATAACCCCTATATGTGCATTGCATGCAGCAGGGAAGTTTTTTTTTATTAATTTAATCCAGTTATAAATGTCAGTTTTTATAACACATTAAGCAATTTGCATTAGTTTTTATGACCCAGTTCCTACGTTGACATTTCAGCCCTTTCAAAAACATGCGGGTAACGTTGCAGGGTTCGCTGACCTATAGTAGCTAGGGTGTCACTTACAATTTTAAAACCACATAAACACGTTTCACCTTCGCTTTCACGGTGGCGTGTCTTTTGGGCGCAAAATCCAAATTTTCGTGTCGCCTAGCTACGAATAGTTGCATCTGAATCTTCTAATAAGGCTTTTATAACGTTATTTCACATTCAAGGACAGTTTTGTTATCTCGTTCAACGTGAAACTTAAATAATCTTTTTTCAGCTGCTGTAATGTTATCAAATCATATTTCTGACACGCAAACACAAAGCCATTATATCGTTAGGCCCTTACTGGGCACTGAAGACACTGGGCACATTCATTTTATACCACAGTGTAGTCAATAGCAGGTTAATTGTATGTCCTATTGCTACAGCATTACATCACCATTCCGTCGTATTTGTTTAAGGGACGTATGGAAAATGAAACACTACTCACCCTTCAGATAAATGAAAGAAATGATGTAGGCTATGTTTTGTTTACGTCCGGAAGCCGGTTCAGAGTGTAACCTACCTCAATGCAATGTTTTCGAGTTCTACAGCCACAGTACCTCTGCATAAGCCTGTTTGGAATATCCTTTTAAGGGTTAATTGTTCAAAAACATTGTGCCATGTTGCATAGTTTCATCTTCATAGGCGTTTGTTGAATTTGATTGAACATCTCAGTTGGAACAAAAACAACTTCTTTTGTTTCAAAAACGGCTGATTAAAGAACAAAGTATCATTATACTTTTGCTTGTAATACTTCTATGAGGTACACGTTAGAATAAATGTAATAAGTTCCCCTCCATTCCGTATATTGCCTGATAACTATTTCTTAACTTTGTCTTTGTGAGTAAGAAAGTATGACCAGGGAACGGAGGGGACGCATCGCACCTTGACCTAACATGAATATGCCCTGTCTACTACCCCCGGGAGGAAAGGATGAGACGAAAGAGATGCAGGAGTCTATGGGCCATATGAAAGTCTTCTGACAGATACACGTAGAGGTCCCTAATAATTCCAAAACTTGATGAGCCGGTCACAGCAGAGAAGGCTTCCTTCTAGTGGAGCCGGAACAATCCACGCACCTGAGGCGGATAGCCACCAGTACACTAAAGCTCCGTGGTCATTGTGGCCGGCCTCAGGAATCAAACACAGGACCTTCGGAGTGCGAGCTTTGCACGCTATCGTGGACCCATCACCTTCAGTTACAAGTAGTAAAATTTTGTTCATTGTCTTTTGTTTCATTTTAATGTGGCACTATTCCATTCATTCTAACGACATGTGTAATTAACATTTTTACATTAACAAATATCATGCAGTAAGTATTTTTTTATTTCTTCTGCGCCAAAATATCGACTTTCCATTCAGTTATCACAGAAAAAATTAACAAAAAGAAGGAGGCAAACCCCCGTGTACCAGTATGTTAACCCCGGACCTTCACCACTCAAATCCAGCACGCACAGAGATGCATTGATTGACCACAAGATACACATAGAAACCAATTCTGCCAACGTTGACGCCGCGGAGTACAGTGTTTATAGCATAGGTTGTAAAACGCCGGTATTACATAATTTCCCAATTTGCACGATGAGCAGGATCATCCTATATAAGGCCCAGCTCTGAACTACAGAGTTATGTTCGTGATATGTCTTGTTATTCTCATGGCGTGCCCCTAACGACTTTTAGGGCATAAAGTTTATTCTAGGCTACTGATATAATCTTTGTGAATGCTAGCATTAAATGAGTGAAGAATTTAGCATCCAGTATTAATCAGGTATACTAGGGAGCTTCGTACAGAACGTGTAATTCCGTACTCAACAAAGCTGATCTTAATGTTGACATTCAAGCATAAAGTCGGAAAAGAAAGAGGATCTATATGAAATCTACAATATAAACCGAAGTGACTATATTCCTTTAATTAGCTAGCAGCTGTGCGCCAGTGAATGGCCGAATTGCTAGGAACAAAAGAATAGATTAGATTATGGAAAGGGAGCATTTGGATTCATTGCATAAAAGAAATTAGAGAAGGAAATGTTTAATCCACCGTAACCCTTAGAAGAGGGAAACCATGCTACGGCTTACTTCAATGAGTCTGCAATCTCTTCCTCTTCTTCTAGTTTACGGAGCACTTTTTCTTGAGTACTGCCGAAGAAACATAAATGAGTTTCAGGAACAGCCCAAGCTCCTAATCCTGGCTAATTGACAGTCCTCTTCACTGTGAAGGACCTAGCAAGAAAAAAATTCTTTCTTTCTGCTTTACTAACTGCATAGAATAAGAAAACCTCAAAATCTGAACTGACAAGCACAGAACAAAGAAGCAAATATTACAATGTGCTTGTGTACCATTCTGCTACTTTTAAAGGCTACTTACCACTTTCCGTAAAGTTGAAATCGGGTGATGCACGTATTATAGGATGAAATAAAATCGAATTGGGGTTAAAGATACATATATACTTAACTTAGGAAAGAAGGGAGTATTCGGAATGTCATGATTTATACTAGGGGTCTAGACGATACAGAAAGTAGCTGACGGTCTAGCAAGACAATCTCTCCATTTTGTGATGCGGATGCAGCCTGGGTACCTTTGTTGACGGAGTGTCTATTGTGGGAAATTCACACAAAACTTTTTAAGCCCAGCTAGAAGGAAATTGGTACATATGGATCTGTCGGCTATTGACCACACGCTAAAGTGTGCGAAGCGAATTAAGTTTGTTCAATTAATCAGAGACAATTCAGCTCCATTTCTACCTTATTTTTTGTTTTTGTCACCTTTAACTTACACCTTCAATATACATGTACTCTCAATGAACCATCATCAGTGTTTGTGTAATAACCTATATAATTTGACTCCAATAAGAATACCTTACCTACAGTTTCAATTCTTTATCATTCAAAGTGGGAAAGAAATGACAAAGAAAATTTTACGTGAACATCGTAACTTCATAGAAAGGATTAGAAGATATGACATCGTGGTATTTGGTGTTAAGATGGTCCTTGAATATATGAACATTTTAAAAAATACAGGGTGCACCTTTATTGGTGTGATATATTTAAGGCACGTGTACCTGACATCAAAACAGTAAAAAAGGTTCATCTGTACATGGGTATGAAAGTCATTTATGTCAGAGTTACAACACAAAATCGAAAGCTACAAAAATTTCTCGAAGTGACTTCCTCTTGCTTCAGTGCATACAGCAAGCCTGCGTTCCACACTCTGGCGCACTCTGTTGAAGGTTCCTGATGTGTTTCGCATTTGGTCAAATCCAATTTGGATACGTTCTCTCAAAATGTCAACATCGGGTACAGGAGTTGCATAAAACAAGGATTTTAAATGTCCCCAGATGAAGAAATTCATTGGACACAAATCAGGGATCGAGCAGGCCACGCAACGGACCCCCCTCGACCAATCCATCTTTGCGGAAATTGATCATTCAAAAACCTAGGAGCTGTCATACTGAAATGAGCTGGAGCACTATCATGTAAAAACCACATTCGTTGGATGATGTCCAATGGCACATTATCAGTTAAGTGATGCAGCTCATTTCTGAGAAACTGGAGATAGGTTTGTTCATTCAGACGCGGAGGGAAGAAGTAGGTTCCAATAAGGTGATCATGAATGATTCTATCCCAAACGTTGACAAGAACCTCTGTTGGTGGTTGCCCTGGCGTACTTCATTAGGATTTTCAAATGTCCAGTTACGAGTGTTATGAAAATTGAAGATGCCGCCCGAGTAAGACCAGACTCATTCAAGAATAACATACAGGCTAGGAAATTGATGAACACAGCGTCCTGCTGTAACATGCGTTGAGAGAAACGTTTTCTGGGCTCAAAGTCCACCTCATTTAATCCTTGCACACGTTGAAGGTGATATAGGCATAGAAGATTTTCATGCAGAATTCTTCAAATTGTGATATGACTCTATCGTTACTGCCATACGTCTTGTGCTTTGTGATGGGTGTGCATCCACAGCATGAAGAACTCGTTCCTCAAGCTTAATGCCTTGTACCGCTCTTAGTCTCCCAACATCCCTAGAACTCTCAAATGCGTCATTGTCTCTCAAGCGTTGGTGAATTCGTGCGAATGTTCTTGCACACGGTAACTTCCTGTCAGGGTACCTTTCTGCATGAAGTTCACGTGCTCGTGTTGCATTGCCGTCTGCAAGACAATAGTGCATACACGTGGTAGTATACGTCTGTTTACTCATGGAATATATCTTCTGTGACCTATAAGAAAAAAACGTTTGATTTTCAGACCCATGTACATATTAACTATTTTTTACTGTTTTGATGTCAGAAACAGATCCCCCAAAGATATGACACCAATAAAGATGTCGGTCTGGTTAAACGCTGGCCTACTGATTCCAAGGTCGCGGGTTCAAATCCGGCCCAGACCGATGGCTTTTAAGTGTGCTTAAAAACCACAGCTCCATGTCAGTAGATTTACTGGCATGTAAAAGAACTCATGTGGGACAGAATTCCGGCACACCGGCGACGTTGATGTGATCCTACCAATTGATTGCGTCAAGCAACAAAATAATTTTAATTTTTTTCCTTAGCGGTACATCCTGTATACAACTATGAAGATCTGAAACCATCGTAACTACATGATACGTATAAGCGAATTCAAAGTCATGTCATTACATTTTCCTTTCATACATCAACATATCAAGTTGCCCAAACTTTGAGCAAGCATTCGAATTTGTTATGATTGTCGTATTTTTAAGAAGAAATGAAGACAATGAAAACTTTCTCATCAATATAAGCTTTCACCTTACGTTTAATAATAATAATAATAATAATAATAATAATAATAATAATAATAATAATAATAATAATAATAATAATAATAATAATAATAATAATAATAATAATAATAATAATAATAATAATAATAATAATAATAATAATAATAATAATAATAATAATAATAATAATAATAATAATAATAATAATAATAATAATAATAATAATAATAATAATAATAATAATAATAATAATAATAATAATAATAATAATGATAATAATGATAATAATGATAATAATGATAATGATGATAATGATGATAATGATGATAATGATGATAATGATGATAATGATGATAATGATAATGATAATGATAATGATAATAATAATAATAATAATAATAATAATAATAATAATAATAATAATAATAATAATAATAATAATAATAATAATAATAATAATAATAATAATAATAATAATAATAATAATAATAATAATAATAATAATAATAATAATAATAATAATAATAATAATAATAATTTTGTGATATGTTCATAAGTTTCCTTATTTTTCATTAGTACTATACTCCCGTACAGTGAACTTCAGAACATCCTTGTAGGCGAACCAGCTGCCTGGATCAGCATCTCTCTCCCCCTTCCTGTTCCACTTTATTCTTGTTCTCTGTCATTACTGAACTAGTTTCAAGTAGGTAGTCAATGTTTAGTACCATGGAGATAGAATTCTGTACCTATACAGGGTTGAGTAAACACCCTTCGGCAGCGATGATATTACTTTCCGCCAAGACCTCGCACTTTCAAAAGATATCGACTTTAGGGCGCGTCACCACTATTTATCTCGACCTTTTATATTATCGAGAATATAACGATGCAGTTTAACCTTATGATAGTTGAAGTTGTAGCTTATAAAGAAAATGGTACATCTAACATAACAATAAAGCCAACTTGATCATCCATTTATGCACGTCATTGAATGAGCCGAGCGATACAGGATATTTCCTCGTGAGCAGGCTATCTTGTATTTCACATTCTTCAGTTTTAATTTCGTCCACATAAAACACTAGCTGGCTTACTCAACGTTGCGGAGATGCAAAGAAGTAAGGGGTTTAAAACAAGGAGAGGGGTAGTTTTCGAAAAGCGTGAATAGCTTATTATTTACGCTGAGACCTACATTCCTACATGGGTCAAAGGACTCTGACTTTGAGTTTGAAAATTGCAGTAGGTATAGCATGTTTACGGTATTCTAGAATGTCCCCTAGGTTTCATAGTGTAAATACACAAATTTGTGTCCCAGTTGGCTAAGTTTGTAGTTTGAGGGGAGTCTAAAATATTGCGAAAGTTGCCAAAAATGGCATAACTAGATTTATGTGTAGTCTTATAAATTGGAATTTCCTCTTTAATTTGATATGTATGTTTTCACTATAGGACAGTACCTATGTTACGAATATGTTTTAAATATGGTGTTGTGTCTGCCATTTTATGCTCTGAATTCCATATCACTTCACAGAAAAATAACAACTCCTACACCTTTTGGAGTAGAGAACTATTGAAGACAGTTAAATGAAATTTTGAAATGATAAAACATCTTAATTATCTTACTAATCTGCTTTGGTGTTAATAAGTTGGCGGGCTATGTTTTAAAATTAATTGCTGTTTAAATCACATTATTTCATAAAAGTAAATCGTGAACTTGAAGGAATGCATCAACGTGGTATAAAATTCCTGAGTGATACCTTAAGCAGTTTCTGAGAGCCGCATATTTAAGTACCTCAGCTACTCACTGTACATATGTGTACTTACTTGCTCATGGAGTATTCTAATGCAGGGTTAGGCAGATAAAACCGGCTCCGCCCGTGTATTTTCGCCTTCTATCTGGACACCTCAGCTTGCGGAGCAAATTAATGAAATAATGACTAGGAGCCTCCGAAAGTCTACCACGAGATTAGCTTAACAGGTTCATGTGAGCGGACATGTGTTGAAATCTTTGAAATTCAAACCGTACCGAGTGAAAGCTGTACAACAACTGAAAGAGCCCGATAAAGTTCAAATGTGTAAACTTCTGCCGCTGGGTGTTGGGCATGGTTGTAGATGGTCATATGGACCCGTTGATGTTCACTATGGGTGATGAGGCTTGGTTTCATCTATCAGGATATGTAAACTCCTAGAACAGCAGGTATTGGACTACTCAAAATCCTAATCCATTGTTCGAGCAACCCCTGCACGACCAGAAGATTGGAGTGTGGTGCACTATGACTGCGAAACGCATTATGGGTCCGATCTTCTTCGACACCACAGTAAACACGGATGTCTACTTGACTTTCTTGGATTAATTGTATTCCCAACTGACAGAAGGGGAGCATAATTACTGCTTCTTTCAACAAGATGGGGCAATATGTGACACATCTGGGAGGTCACTTACCCGTATTCATCAGATGTTCACTGAAGAAAGGACTGTAAGCAAAAGTTATGGCCACTGCATCTGCAGTATCACCCATGAGGAACTGACACATGTTTTCATCAACCTCTTAAGACGTGCACAGAAGTGTCTAAATAAGATGGAAGCACTTCCAACATTTATTATGAATATTTATGCATTTTATTCCATTTTATTATTTTATTTCACTAAAGTTTGTTTCAAGTCATTGGAAATTTGTTTAAAATCAATGTCATAACACGGGTCGGTTTTATCTGCCCAGCCATGTACTTAACCTATTAAATGTTAATCGATTAATAATCCTTTGCATTCTCTGGATCTGGGTCTGTATTTAATATTTGAACTCCCCGAATTCCGTACATGGCTTTTAAATGCGCGTTTTGAAAATGCGTGTATGGGAATGGTACCTATGCTAAAGTCGCTAGCTCAACAAAAACACACGCGTATTTGGACATATCTTGTGCTGCCACACCGCTTATATGTTTGCTTTCATTTTAATGTATAAATCAGCGTATAGTGGGAAGTTTGTGCCGTCTTTCTGGAGCTTATCATACCTCAGAGAGAACGGAATTGTGCTGATAAATTGCATTACTGTTCTATCCAATACTAGCAGAATGCCTAACATTTGTGTCCATACAGAAAAACCAACCTATGTTCAAAGGCGAATTCTCGTGATTCTGAAAGGGGATAAATATAGAATTTTAACCGTAATGGTTGTGAGGTACTCCCTTGTAGCGTCTGTGGTTGGTATTAATACATGTAATTTTAGGAAGTAAAGAGAGGGAAGGCATACCAAACATAAACGTTTTATTTAAGACAGTATTTTCAAATGTAAACACATGTGGTTTCCATAGTAATCTACGCTCATACTCATAACAACACTACATGTTTATTACAGTGAGCCATTGTGTAGTACTCTACCGCTAATGGAAGTAATTGGCTTATCATGCCGGATCAAAAGGTGGAGCTAATTAACGCTGCAATATATACCCATTCAGTATATTAAGAATTCTTGTGCATACCAAATTTCCTATGATTCCACTATACAAGGGTAATATGTTTTATAAATTAAGATTATAGCTGCAGTCTTTATAAGCAATAACATTGCTTCAAGTAATATGTCCGATGTCCATTTAGGTTTGGCTTTATAGTCAAGCAATTGCGCCTCAAGAAAAGGAAATATAAAATGAAGTATGTTGCACCATATAAAAGAGATTGGTGTTCGTTTTCAAATCTCGTTTAGTACGAACCACTGGAAGTATAATTAAAATACATCTTATTAATACTGATATGTATTAAATTCTCTTACCTTTTACAGACCAACAGCTTTACCTCATTTATATATAGAATACGATGATCTGCATCAACGCAGAGGATCTGTCCGAGGTGTTGACAGGACAGGACGGGACAGAGATTATAAAGTTACATTACCAAACTACACCACCATTTCTTATGTTGACAATATTCTGCACTAAAATTTACAAATTGTCTCATAAGTATGCTTTTGAATAATGAACAGAAACTCCGTAAATTTATCTCATATGAGTAGTCTACCTTTCTCCAAACTTGAAGTAGTCTTATCACTTTGGAGTAAAAATGCTTACACTGTATTTGCAATTAAATTCGACAGCTGTGTTAACAATTAATATTACTATCGAAACGTGAAATACTACACAGACGCTTTTGAGTTAAAATTATCAGCAATGGAATATAAAGTATCCCCTATATAGCTTATAAAATGGCAAATGAGGTTTAGAGACAAAGCTCTTTCCTGATACTGAGGAAAATCGCCTGGAGATATTTCACTCGTACAATGGGAGACAACTCCAGCAGTATTTCATGCATCAATATGAGCTCTATGTTTGGATGATAGCATATTGTACTCCAGGACACCGTCGGTCATTATCCCCGGTAATGGAAACTGTTCCCCTTGATCACAACGTTCGATCCGCAGTATATACCTATGTACCAGGCTTATATCCATTTCATGTGTTCGTAGCAAAGATGATACTGGTCAGAGAGGGAATGCTTGAAATATATTTACTTCTCCAAAATTCGAAGAAAAGTTTTGTCCAATCCAATACTTTTATTCCGTATAAACGTAAGTGTATTCACAAAAAGGTATTACTACATACACCAGAAATTGGGCAACGAAATGGCTTAGAGGAATTTGGAACGGAAGAGCATTTGGCTACGTCGTAGGGACTTGGGGTGTTGAAAGTGAAAGATAATTCAAAGACAAATGAATTATATTGACAGACAATTTGGAATCACGGTGTTCAGTTGAATTTTCACTTAACCTACAGTGTCAAATAACACGGGGTTTGGAGAAGGAGGCAATTTATTACTGAAGATGACTGTACACGATAACAAAGATACATGGCTAAGATTGGACGCCTAGATAGGCAGCAAATTAATTCATGACACCGACGTGAGCATATATCCATTCTGTGATAGATACATACTGGCGTAGTTCAAAAAAGCATAATTGTTAAAAATAATATTTACACCACATTTCCAGGCTTGCAATAGGGAATGAAGGCTTCATTGAATATAGTGTCGGACGCTTACTAAGGCCATTTTAACTAAGATTCGGCAAAGGAGGTTAATTGCCGTAGAGAGCGGAGGTCATGTAATGGCGAGAGTTCTATTGTTCTTAAGGGCTCAAGCACTCTATATATTTAATGCTACCTTTGTAATTTTACTTCATTCTAGTTCATTCTTATCCTGTTTCTGTATGTTCAGTACTGAATAACTTTGTGTTAGTTCGTTGTCTTGTTTTTCCGGTTATGTTTAGTATGTAGTAACCAAATATGGATATTTAACAATATACCTTTACGTAAGATTTCCGAAACAGGATAAGCAGATAAGACCATGAGGTCCGTGTAATTGTACTTTGCAAGTGTAGTATGAGAGTGTTTGACAATAGAAGCCTTACTACCACTACTTGCTACTTACTACTTACTGCTGCTTTTCATGTCGTTCGTTAATTTTATGAAATTCAGTGAACCTATAACTTTATTTGCATCTCAAGCAAACACGAATGTTGACTGACAATTTGAGTTAACTGAAGGGTCCAATAACTTTCCCAAGTGTAGGCTTCCCATTAAACAAGGATACAATTTCATAGCGTCTGAACTAACTTCCATGCATGGTCTAATCTGGCTGTGGTGTCAGCGATTGTTATGCCAGGCAAGTATTGCATCTCCATGGAAAGCAGGCTGATGAGTATTGGCCTGTGGTTGGGACGTGACATGATGTTCCTACAGGTGTGTGAAACACGAACGTGAGCGGTTTATTATCGGTCTTGATGACAAGGCTTTCCTGTTTGTGCAGTATTTCCCGTTTTGAATATGCAATAGCGGGCATCTGCCTTAGGCAGGTTTTTATGGAATCCTGTAATGAATTGGAATTCTGACTGCAAAAATAAATATTTTGCAGCTTTAAAATGTGTAATAGAACCAGTGTTAAATCATTTTCAGACCGTACCGTGAAGCAGATACGTATTAATGAAAGTAATAATCACATGCTTAGTTTATACATCAGTATCTTTTCTGTAGCATCATTTCTTATACTGTGACTTCATTTGAAGAATGAGGTGTAGCTCCTTGGAGACATTAACTTAATGAACACAGTTAAACACAAGGCATCTGAGTAACTATGGCCGATAAAAGCGTTCCTAGAGTTTTAGCCAACGTAGTAATGCACTATAACATTAATAAGTGTATCAGAGGAAAGTGATAAAATGCTATTATATGAACTCCATTAAAATTAAAGCATATCTGTTTTAAAAACATTTGACATTGCTTTATATTATTTCAAAAAATGCCCCTAAGTTCGTATGGTTTGTGATAGAACTCAGAAGTTTCAGTGTTTGCTGATAATCCATAAAGTTATCTGATTAATAATTTGCCTCTGTTTACTTGGGTTGATTGAAGGTGAATGTTTTGAAGTACATGGAAACCCATATTGTATACCTGAACTAAATATTTGCCAATCATAATTACATGCTTTCCCTTTAAATCATACACATCCCCTCCCTCTTAAATATATTCTTACTGCCGGCTACCAATATTGCTATTTCGTTCATATATTTAAGAATCCATGGCTTATACTTGAGGGTTTTCACCAGAAATTGGTAGGATGCATCTCTTTATATACGTAAACACTTCCTTTTTCATTGTCTAGATTTGGTCAGTATTAGTATATGCCGACTAATTCTTACCTCATGTGACACTTCGCAGATTCACTCCATTTTTATTCATTATGTGACTTGAATCTCACTGATAGTTAATAACAATTTAAATAAGTTAGTGTTTGAAATAGCAGGAGAATTTTATGGCCTTCAAAGAATGAGCTGTCAGCGGCAGAGGAAAGCTTTTCTTGAACCTTAAGAGCTACAACAAAATAAAGTAACAAAAATGTGCTTCTACGGATTCTATATTTTGGATTCCCCATGTCAATTTCAATTTAAGTGATACAAGTGACTTCATGCTTGTGACTCCAATTTGTATGGTTACAAAAACCTCAGTATATAAGGAATATATTAACCAGAGACGAAACCTATAACTCTAGCCTGAAATCGCAGTCATTTATTCATTACCTCCTGTATTATTTGACTACACACTATATGTACTCTTGATTATAAATTTTAATTTTTTACCAGAATGTACATAGGAAGATTATTCAAGTTATGGACTTTAGAAGCAAGCTCTTATCCTGCAGAACCAAGGCCGTAACGGTGGGAAAATGAGAGAATTTCGAAGCATGAAGTACCTAATGTGGTTTTACTGAAAGTTTTAAATCATATTGAAAACATTAAATTTTAGTGAAAGCGGTAAATGATGACGACCAAACCTACGTTATAATTGAGGTGTTGAAAATTACATGTCAATAGCAACGCTTCATCTTGATGTGAAGTTTCTGTGAATATCCTTAAGCTCCACAGGTATGATTTTGGAAACATCTCCTGCGATAATTTCAGTTAGGTCTATTGGTTATCGGTTACTATGTGACTTCTTTTTTAGTTAGGAGGTTTACAAGTTTATTAGGAGTTATTAACTGTAGCAGCATCTCTTAACACTCATCTGAGCTAATTTTCATTCACAGCAGGTTTCGATACGAGCTAGTACAGGTACAAAGGCCGATTAAGCAGAATAAGTAGACACATTTGCTAATTTTGATTAAAACAATTAAACACGTGCAAATAATTCTTGAATATCATTTTTAATCAGGACGAATTTCTGGAATGCACGTGCAAATAAGCTCAGAAACTAAAATCATACTTTCGATGGGCATTTTCCCAAACACGGCTATAATGGTCTTCAACATTGACACTGAATTTCAATTTCACTCTTTTTTCTGTCGTTATTACCATGACTTTCCTTAAGTAATGAAAAGTGCTTCAACGTTGATTAAATTAATTGCATATTCTGTTTCCTTATATGTTGGTCGGGCATGTGCACACATTCGCACGGCATCGTCAGGTGATATTACCCAACTCTCCCCTTTCTACTGATGCTTAACTTTTACTGGGAACAAACAACGGAGTGACGCCAATTGTATTTCTTTGAAATACCTGGTGTAAATAATAAATAACAGGATAAACAGCTGGGGTGTGAATAGAATATTCCTTTAACACCCATCATTCGTAAGAGACAGCAAACAAATGTTGTTCATAATGATATTGGAAATCTGCAGTCTGGCTAGACTTAATCTTCTAAGAGATAGTCTAAATTGGCATGCAAGTTACTCGTATGCTTACAGTCATATCGTAGTATTTATTCTTTAAAGTGTAAGAGAATGTAACCATGCATATTACATGGATTTACAATCGTATTCTTGTGAAAGGCGAAGTCAGTAGAAAGTGGAGATTCTTGGTAGATTGCTTTCATAATTGCTCTGCCGCCTTAGATTTCAAGCATCGAGCGGGATGGCTCGGTGGTAGTGTTTGCGGCTCCTACTCGGGAGGTCGCGGGTTTGATCCTGGTGGCCGACCTTCCTGACCCACGGTTTCTTTCGGATGTTTCCCCGGGTGGCCTGGCGAATGCTGGGAAGGATTTACATATCCTCCGAATTTCCTGTCCTTCCATTTCGTTACATTAATCATTTTCTTTTATTCTTCATCCCGTTATGCTTCTTTCAGGGTTGGAAGCGTCGGCGAGCGTCGCGGCAGCAGCACGGCAGGGGGATCAAATGCGCTCTGGAAATCTCGTCCACCGGTTTGGAAAGCGAGCAATACTGATTTCCGCCCCCCCCCCCCCTCCCCATCCATGGGGTGGTGCAAGTCCGAGGGGAGAGAGGAGCCGGTTTCCGAGTCCCGCGTTCCCTTTGAGAGTACGAACCCGAATGGGTGAGCCGGGCTGAGCCAGCCTACGCTGGGATGCTTCTAACTGGGAAAATGTAGGGACCGTGCACTCTGCTCTGTAGTTGTAACGTTCCGGCCACCCTGGCGATCCATTGGCCTCATCCCACTGGGGGCATAGGCACAAAAGATCGCCTTTCGGTCGCGGTGCTAAGCCCCCTCCACAAGTTGCCATTGAGTTATGTGGATAATGTCACTGTCGGTGGTTCCTAGTGCTTTTCCTATTAGAACACACGGTTCCTTTAGGCTTAGCCCTGAATTTTCTTTGAACAGACGCGGCTAATCGTAAATCATAAAACCACGGATAACAATGAGCACACTCCACATCTGTGTATGTCTTCATTCTGACTGATGGTGACCAAGGCAGCTAGAATGTGAGAATATGGTGGAACTTTTTATACGTAGTAGATCTTGCTACTACCCTTGGTGCATCAGCAGTGGCGGCATAGTTTGTAAAACTAATTTATAGTGACCTATGTTTTATGAATGTATTATTGCATGGATCACTATGTGACATAATCAAATATTCTCACAAATTGTCAAAATCATGACATGCTAAGTACAAAAATCTGATGTGTTGCACTCACATGACTTTCTCTACTCTTGTACTAACCATTCTTACAAATTCTTATTCCTATATCTTCTTCGTATTAGATGAGATAAACATTTGAAGAAATTATCTTATTGCTTATTTACTTGTAGGTACAAGGGAAATATGCGAATACAGTAGGCTATGGACGATATTCAAATATTTTAAAGCATTCAAATTCCGTTCTCTTTGCACGGTTAACATAAAAATTAATAACGATGTTCCGTTTGACAGAAGTGTTTGATCTCCAAAACTTACACAAATAACAAGGCATATCTCCGAAATGGTTCACTCTACAAAAAAAAATTATTTAGACATGAATCGTGTATTTTAAGATGATCTATATTTTTTGTTCAGTACGATTTGGTTTATGTCTTACGGTTTACCAGTTATGCAAAAGTCGCCGGAGTAAATTCGAATACAGGGGCTATAGCCAGAAAATTCAAGATAAACATTTCATTTGTTATAAAAATATCTCAGACATATGGCATTTTAATCAAAATCTTTAGAGCTATTTTCGAGTAAATCAAATTTTTCTAAACATTTTCCATGTAAAGGACAGTTTAGGGTGAAGTAATTTTCTTCAAAATCTTCGTGTCACATCCTTGAAAGACATTAATCTTAAGTACCAACTTTGGTTTTAACCGGCTTTTCGTTTTTGAGTTATGCTGTCCACAGTCTGACACACAGAAACACACACACACACACACACACACACACACACACACACACACACACACACACACACACACACAAACACACACACACACATTCACGTACAGGCGGGCCTTTTTCTAAAAAATAGGGGTTTTTTTTATTCAGAAGGCCTCAAAACATACATTTCCGGTGAAATCTCTACATGGAATTTTTGGGTGGAATACAATACTTCCACTACTTTACTATAATTTACTTTACTATTCATTTTATGTTGTCTAATTGTACCTTCATAAATAAAACTTATTTTTATGCAATTTCCTGACCCCCTTGTAGTGGGACTTAGGTAACAAATTCAGTGCTGCCCACTGGTGAACAGGAACGATGTTTTGGGTTGATCTCCTTTAAGTACAATTAAAGAGGTAATCTTGTTAAACGAGATATCTAAACTCAGCCTACCAATAACAGTTTCTGCAAAAGATCTAAATAAGCAAAAGATGCAGCTGTATCCAAGGATTTAAGTGCAGTACATTTTCAGGAGTGGATAAACCTTTCGATAATCCGATAATAAATTGAACACAGAGGGGAAAACGTACACAAAGATTATACACTTCTCTAGAAGCGGGTCGGAAAAAGCAACCAAGCGACGCTAGGGGCCGTTACACCCGAAACGCACCACTGCCCTGATTCATTTCTAGCAGCTTCCCTCCCTTTCCCACTGAATGTCATTGAAGACTGAAAGCCACTCCACACTACACTATGTAACTATTGGAAGGAATGTTACAATGCCCGCTATTTGCTTTCAGAATATAAATATACAGTGTTTTCAGAAAATTCTTGTCTCGCCTTGAAAATTTCTAGCACACATATAAACATGCGGGGAAAAAAATCAGGTATTACGCGTTTTACAATTTTTCAGGATCTTTTTATCGTATTAGTCTTATAAGGAGGCTGAGACGGCTCGCCTCTCACCTAGGTGGCCCTGGGTCGATCCAAGAGACTCGTATGTGGGATTCACGATGGACGAAACGGCATCTACATGGGTTTTCTCCGGGTTCTCAGGTTTCCCCCGCCACTCATTACACCAACTGCTTCATTATCACCTTTCCATTCATCCATTTCGCCTGCATTTCATATCATCCTCTTCCCCACTCTCATACCTGGTGCTTGGCTGACCACCCGCTTCTAGGTCCACACTCTGTCCGATCCATAGGTTCATCTGCTCCCCGACAAGTATCTGATCCTAGGCATAAGCTTGTAAGACCTCCATATGGAGAGGGTAATCAGATAAACAAGAAGTCTAACAATGTTTTGAAAAGTTCGGCGACTTTCAACTTTTTTTTCCTTTGTGATGTTCACAAAATTATTTTATATGTATTTAGGCAAGCAATATTTGTTAGAATACCTGAAGTTTCCATGAATCCCATAAAGGAAAAACGTCCTCAAAAATGAAGTTGTCCAACCTTTCTCTGAATTTGTTCATTAACGCTTCGGTTCTTTCTTCACAAACAAATTTCTCTGTTAAGTTTCAGTCATATTTCAATTTCGCCAATATTAACAGATATGAGTTTATTAAAGTTGAACCACAGAATGCATATAATACAATTTTATAAATATCCGCATAGAGAAGTTGAAAGTGAGCAGCATTCAAAAATTATAAAATTAATACAATGAAGTATCTGAAAATGCACACAACATATGCGTTGTTTGTTCTTCCCGCCTATTAGAAATAAACAATTTTCTTTCTATTAATTTGGCTGCTGAAGTTCTTTAAAGAAGAGAGGAAACCAATTAAAGCCTCTGTATGTTCATGTTTACCCTTGTTTTAGAAATTCGGTACTTGATGTATGCGCTGTTATTTGTTTAGAGTCTGAGAAACACGTAGCCAGCATATTGTTTTTTGAAGAGAAATGGAAATGCAAACACTTTCTTTGTTAACGACGCTGTGAATTGGGAGGATAATACAAATGCCACCCGTGTGTCGGAATTTTGTCGGCCTGGGACGCATTTATGGCTACCATAATCAGCATTGTACATATTCAGTTGTGCACTACGAGTATATCACTATACCAGGCGAGTCTGCTGCCCCTTATTTTCCAATTTTATGCAATCCACATTTTATATTCTAACATGAAAGCATCGGTCCCTATGCTCGGTTCTATCCAAATATGTAACATGGATGTCTTTGGTCACACATTCTATGTAAGTAGTATGTACTAATATAGATATTTGAGAATTACCTTTGAATATACTGTAATTAGAGAGATGACGTTTGCACCTCTGCAAATGTTCACTAGACCAGCGAATACTATCTACATGTTAAGCGGAATGTTTATCTGTTGCATTACTGGGTAGCTCAGTTGGAACGAGCGCTCGATCCGTAAGTAATCCGTCTGGGTCAGATGTGGTTCGAGTCCGCAGTATGAGCTAGTTTTCTTTTACCGTGTAATACTCATAACTAACATTTGTTCAACAAATTATGTTAAAAGCTGTTATTATTCTAATTTTCAATTGTTTTATTTCCATTTTATTGTATTGTTGTCTATTAGTATATCTTTCCCGGTATAGGTGCTGAGTTGCTTTGTACATTGGCTCTTGCTTCTCCGTAGATGAAAAACGTGTCAGTGTATTAGAATAAATGGTGAAGGAATGACACAAAATGCCCTGCAGCAGCTTACGCGTGAGAATGAAGGGATTTTTGGTTTAAGGGCGCTCAACTTCTAGGTCATCAGCGGAGAATGAAGGGAGCATTCATAATAACACACTACATCATGCCAGTCCAATGGGGCAGAAGTCAATGCCTGTTCAATTACAAAATAAAGACAACCAGAAACGATTTAAGTTATAATGCCCTAACCCCCCAGGGACTTTATAATTAGATTATTTTGAATTCGGTTTCCAAGTTTTCATGAGCATAAAAATGCACTGTATAATGCTCAGATGCGAACCCATGTCTCACGGTTTAGCGTACAGGATACAGTCATAATTCTCTTCAGCTATTTCGAGACTTGATTGAGAGCACATTCCGAGTTCAGTAGTACGACTGGTATACCAGGCGCTATGTCATTGCCACTTCGCGAGTTTTAGTGCATAAGTTAGCCTTTTAAGACAGTTTTAATCATTTGCTGGGAGTTTTAATATTATTACTTAAATGGCGAAAGCTGTAATGCATGTTATTTGAGATGTACCAGATGTAGTTTACCAAATAATTTAAATAAAACGTTATTTAATATTATGTGCGTTTTGACTCTACGAGTACATGGGGAATGAGCGGTGCCCTAATTTTTTGCAGGCAAACCCTGCTCTAAGTACAAGAATCCGCCATTTTCTTTTTATTTTGTGATGTTAGTGTAATCATATAATATGTCCATTTTTTCAGAGGCGTTTACTGAGTTACATTCCTATTTATACTCTAATAAAAAGTTTGTAAAATCGGCTGGAAACCCGTAAGCGAGTCGTACCTTTTTTAGGTGTACTTTAGCGAGGAGTATGTTCTGTCCATTAAGCCGATATTCCTCTGAATTTTGCGCATTCCTCTCTCTAAGAACGCCAGGCAATACGTTTTAGTATGAGCAAAACTGGACTATTCTCACATGCCGTTTGATGAGTGGCCTACCTTCCAATAAAATAAGGGGCGGCTGACTCACCTGGTATATTTGCGGTAAGTAACTCACATTATTTATTAATGGCATATTTTATACAATATGGTATTTTCCTTATCTTATTGTTTAAACCACAGCGCAACAAACTTTACCGAGTCAAGGCCTACCGCCCAGCCGCTGCGTCCCCCGCCTTGGCCCACTACAGGCGTCATGGATGGGATGCAGAATTGGAAGATGGAACGTGGTTAGCGCCCCGGGCCCTCCCGGCCGGTATACGGTCTTCACAACTAGATGTCCTGCTGTTAGAACAGGCCAAATATGAAGGGAGTAAAGGCCAAAATGTCCTATACCTTAAGGTTTTGGAGCAGCTTCACTTCGTTAGCTCAGTAATAAAATATCAAATGAAGGTCAACAAACCACGTCTATTTTATAGGTTTTTTTCTAAAGTATTGGAAAAAAGAGGTTACCGGTTGCTTTATCCTTCCTTAATAGTAATTACAATATGCCACTGAAAGCATTATTTCTCGAAAATAAAAGTTCTTCAAGAATACAAAGTGTTTAGTTTGGTATGCCACGTCACATACAGGAAGCGGTACATTTTCCCAGCTGTACTTGACTTGGAAAGGGTGATTCAGGTTTTCTAGACTTCTTTCCTGTAAAGTGTGGCTTGTATTTTCTAAATACTTTTCACGGAAAAAGTCTAAATAGAATGGCTTGAAATCCCGTTTCATTACTAACAGAAATTATTTTAACAAAATAATATGTTAGTTGTTATGAATGAATACGAGCATTTTCGTAAAATATTAGTAATTTAGCCAAGCTACGATGAAATGTGAACATTTTCTTCGCCCGCATTGAATTCTACACAGTGCAAAGCAAAAAGATAGATGTTCCCGTAATGATAGCAAGCAGTGCTTAGAATATGAATTTTCATATTTTGCCTGTCTATAGCTGTTATGTTTCCTAAGATGGGCTGTACACCCGCTGGTTTGGAGAGCATCCAGATAACTGATCTACTGCAGTCCGAACGCTGCCATCGTGCTTATGGAAACAAAATTCTCTGGCACACTCCGTGCTTGAGCTGATTTTCCTTTCTGCTTCTCCGAAAGTGCGTTGAAGAGCAACCTGCAACTTGGAAGGAAGTTTACCAAGTTTGGGATAATGTGTAATGCAGGGAAGAGCCAATGCAAGTTAACCATCGACGTGCTAAGCATTTTAACACGGTACATTTGATGTACATACATCCATACTTATTTTATACAAACCGAAAATATGTAACAAAACCATCTAAGACTCAGCACAATTTTGCAAATAGGATGGTTTAATAGCACATCAGTTTTAGGGAATAAGCGTCATAAATCAATTGTAGAACAAACTTACAGTTAAGAAGTAAGTATACAATAATGTATTTGTTTGACAATTTCATGTGGATATTTAATCAGAAATACAGGATTTAAAGTTTACCGAATTCCAAAAAGCATGATTAGCAAAACGTCCTCTTATGTGTGTGTATGTGTGCCTGCTGTGTGTGCGTGCGTGCCTGTATACACTTCCGCAGTGTAAACAGATTAACTATGGCAGACACAAAATTTAATGGCAGCTTAGAGCTGATCATTTATGTTCTCTTTCCTGTTGTGCAAATAAATGTTGTAGGCGCAAATGATATTTTTATCACCGGCTTTACAGAGTGATTTCACAACGTGTTTAACTGCACAACACCGCAAGGTGTGGCAAGCCTTCTATTGGATGTTGTATTGAGCCACCCGCCTTTAAATTTTGTGTCAGCCATAAAAATGAACAGTGAAATAAACACCAAACTTCATATTTAAATCAGACACTGTTTGCAAATGCCATAATATGATTTTCAAGAAAACTGCCCCATTCCCAACGTCACTTTGTATGAACCAAAATGTTTATGATATATCCTACCTTAGCCATGCTTTTATAATACAATGTACCTACTGAATTTTCTTTATATAGGTTCTTACGTCTACCTGGTTCGAATGAATTTTGCACAGTTTGGTGTAACCGGTTAAGCATAAAGGAATACATACTTCATTAAAATATACAATTCATGGCAAATGACTCTTTTTGTAAAACTATCCGTTTTAGAAGCATTCATTGATATATGTATATATATATATTTATTTAAGCTTTCCTTGGTGAACTCGCGTGCGCTGTACAAAAAGCATCTTACGCATTTCTTCATTTACCTCATAGGTTATTGAGTAGATAAGAACTGACTCACAGTATGTAAATAGTTGTGTTGCATGCAATCGAGTTAATATAGCTATTATCACGAATAACATAACCTGAACAGAAAAAATAAGTGTTTTTGCATAAATTCTATAACATAAAATGGGATTATCACACCTTATAGAGATAACGGAACTGGTGCATGCGTGCGTGCATGTGCATGTGTGAGTCTCACATCAAACTACTTCTGAAGCTGCTGGTTATTTGAAACGCTTCACAGCCTGATACAATTATTATTATTATTATTATTATTATTATTATTATTATTATTATTATTATTATTATTATTATTATTATTATTATTATTATTATTATTATTATTAGTAGTAGTAGTAGTAGTAGTAGTAGTAGTAGTAGTAGTAGTAGTAGTAGTAGTAGTAGTAGTAGTAGTAGTAGTAGTAGTAGTAGTAGTAGTAGTAGTAGTAGTAGTAGTAGTAGTAGTAGTAGTAGTAGTAGTAGTAGTAGTAGTAGTAGTAGTAGTAGTAGTAGTAGTAGTAGTAGTAGTAGTAGTAGTAGTAGTAGTAGTAGTAGTAGTAGTAGTAGTAGTAGTAGTAGTAGTAGTAGTAGTAGTAGTAGTAGTAGTAGTAGTAGTAGTAGTAGTAGTAGTAGTAGTAGTAGTAGTAGTAGTAGTAGTAGTAGTAGTAGTAGTAGTAGTAGTAGTAGTAGTAGTAGTAGTAGTAGTAGTAGTAGTAGTAGTAGTAGTAGTAGTAGTAGTAGTAGTAGTAGTAGTAGTAGTAGTAGTAGTAGTAGTAGTAGTAGTAGTAGTAGTAGTAGTAGTAGTAGTAGTAGTAGTAGTAGTAGTAGTAGTAGTAGTAGTAGTAGTAGTAGTAGTAGTAGTAGTAGTAGTAGTAGTAGTAGTAGTAGTAGTAGTAGTAGTAGTAGTAGTAGTAGTAGTAGTAGTAGTAGTAGTAGTAGTAGTAGTAGTAGTAGTAGTAGTAGTAGTAGTAGTAGTAGTAGTAGTAGTAGTAGTAGTAGTAGTAGTAGTAGTAGTAGTAGTAGTAGTAGTAGTAGTAGTAGTAGTAGTAGTAGTAGTAGTAGTAGTAGTAGTAGTAGTAGTAGTAGTAGTAGTAGTAGTAGTAGTAGTAGTAGTAGTAGTAGTAGTAGTAGTAGTAGTAGTAGTAGTAGTAGTAGTAGTAGTAGTAGTAGTAGTAGTAGTAGTAGTAGTAGTAGTAGTAGTAGTAGTAGTAGTAGTAGTAGTAGTAGTAGTAGTAGTAGTAGTAGTAGTAGTAGTAGTAGTAGTAGTAGTAGTAGTAGTAGTAGTAGTAGTAGTAGTAGTAGTAGTAGTAGTAGTAGTAGTAGTAGTAGTAGTAGTAGTAGTAGTAGTAGTAGTAGTAGTAGTAGTAGTAGTAGTAGTAGTAGTAGTAGTAGTAGTAGTAGTAGTAGTAGTAGTAGTAGTAGTAGTAGTAGTAGTAGTAGTAGTAGTAGTAGTAGTAGTAGTAGTAGTAGTAGTAGTAGTAGTAGTAGTAGTAGTAGTAGTAGTAGTAGTAGTAGTAGTAGTAGTAGTAGTAGTAGTAGTAGTAGTAGTAGTAGTAGTAGTAGTAGTAGTAGTAGTAGTAGTAGTAGTAGTAGTAGTAGTAGTAGTAGTAGTAGTAGTAGTAGTAGTAGTAGTAGTAGTAGTAGTAGTAGTAGTAGTAGTAGTAGTAGTAGTAGTAGTAGTAGTAGTAGTAGTAGTAGTAGTAGTAGTAGTAGTAGTAGTAGTAGTAGTAGTAGTAGTAGTAGTAGTAGTAGTAGTAGTAGTAGTAGTAGTAGTAGTAGTAGTAGTAGTAGTAGTAGTAGTAGTAGTAGTAGTAGTAGTAGTAGTAGTAGTAGTAGTAGTAGTAGTAGTAGTAGTAGTAGTAGTAGTAGTAGTAGTAGTAGTAGTAGTAGTAGTAGTAGTAGTAGTAGTAGTAGTAGTAGTAGTAGTAGTAGTAGTAGTAGTAGTAGTAGTAGTAGTAGTAGTAGTAGTAGTAGTAGTAGTAGTAGTAGTAGTAGTAGTAGTAGTAGTAGTAGTAGTAGTAGTAGTAGTAGTAGTAGTAGTAGTAGTAGTAGTAGTAGTAGTAGTAGTAGTAGTAGTAGTAGTAGTAGTAGTAGTAGTAGTAGTAGTAGTAGTAGTAGTAGTAGTAGTAGTAGTAGTAGTAGTAGTAGTAGTAGTAGTAGTAGTAGTAGTAGTAGTAGTAGTAGTAGTAGTAGTAGTAGTAGTAGTAGTAGTAGTAGTAGTAGTAGTAGTAGTAGTAGTAGTAGTAGTAGTAGTAGTAGTAGTAGTAGTAGTAGTAGTAGTAGTAGTAGTAGTAGTAGTAGTAGTAGTAGTAGTAGTAGTAGTAGTAGTAGTAGTAGTAGTAGTAGTAGTAGTAGTAGTAGTAGTAGTAGTAGTAGTAGTAGTAGTAGTAGTAGTAGTAGTAGTAGTAGTAGTAGTAGTAGTAGTAGTAGTAGTAGTAGTAGTAGTAGTAGTAGTAGTAGTAGTAGTAGTAGTAGTAGTAGTAGTAGTAGTAGTAGTAGTAGTAGTAGTAGTAGTAGTAGTAGTAGTAGTAGTAGTAGTAGTAGTAGTAGTAGTAGTAGTAGTAGTAGTAGTAGTAGTAGTAGTAGTAGTAGTAGTAGTAGTAGTAGTAGTAGTAGTAGTAGTAGTAGTAGTAGTAGTAGTAGTAGTAGTAGTAGTAGTAGTAGTAGTAGTAGTAGTAGTAGTAGTAGTAGTAGTAGTAGTAGTAGTAGTAGTAGTAGTAGTAGTAGTAGTAGTAGTAGTAGTAGTAGTAGTAGTAGTAGTAGTAGTAGTAGTAGTAGTAGTAGTAGTAGTAGTAGTAGTAGTAGTAGTAGTAGTAGTAGTAGTAGTAGTAGTAGTAGTAGTAGTAGTAGTAGTAGTAGTAGTAGTAGTAGTAGTAGTAGTAGTAGTAGTAGTAGTAGTAGTAGTAGTAGTAGTAGTAGTAGTAGTAGTAGTAGTAGTAGTAGTAGTAGTAGTAGTAGTAGTAGTAGTAGTAGTAGTAGTAGTAGTAGTAGTAGTAGTAGTAGTAGTAGTAGTAGTAGTAGTAGTAGTAGTAGTAGTAGTAGTAGTAGTAGTAGTAGTAGTAGTAGTAGTAGTAGTAGTAGTAGTAGTAGTAGTAGTAGTAGTAGTAGTAGTAGTAGTAGTAGTAGTAGTAGTAGTAGTAGTAGTAGTAGTAGTAGTAGTAGTAGTAGTAGTAGTAGTAGTAGTAGTAGTAGTAGTAGTAGTAGTAGTAGTAGTAGTAGTAGTAGTAGTAGTAGTAGTAGTAGTAGTAGTAGTAGTAGTAGTAGTAGTAGTAGTAGTAGTAGTAGTAGTAGTAGTAGTAGTAGTAGTAGTAGTAGTAGTAGTAGTAGTAGTAGTAGTAGTAGTAGTAGTAGTAGTAGTAGTAGTAGTAGTAGTAGTAGTAGTAGTAGTAGTAGTAGTAGTAGTAGTAGTAGTAGTAGTAGTAGTAGTAGTAGTAGTAGTAGTAGTAGTAGTAGTAGTAGTAGTAGTAGTAGTAGTAGTAGTAGTAGTAGTAGTAGTAGTAGTAGTAGTAGTAGTAGTAGTAGTAGTAGTAGTAGTAGTAGTAGTAGTAGTAGTAGTAGTAGTAGTAGTAGTAGTAGTAGTAGTAGTAGTAGTAGTAGTAGTAGTAGTAGTAGTAGTAGTAGTAGTAGTAGTAGTAGTAGTAGTAGTAGTAGTAGTAGTAGTAGTAGTAGTAGTAGTAGTAGTAGTAGTAGTAGTAGTAGTAGTAGTAGTAGTAGTAGTAGTAGTAGTAGTAGTAGTAGTAGTAGTAGTAGTAGTAGTAGTAGTAGTAGTAGTAGTAGTAGTAGTAGTAGTAGTAGTAGTAGTAGTAGTAGTAGTAGTAGTAGTAGTAGTAGTAGTAGTAGTAGTAGTAGTAGTAGTAGTAGTAGTAGTAGTAGTAGTAGTAGTAGTAGTAGTAGTAGTAGTAGTAGTAGTAGTAGTAGTAGTAGTAGTAGTAGTAGTAGTAGTAGTAGTAGTAGTAGTAGTAGTAGTAGTAGTAGTAGTAGTAGTAGTAGTAGTAGTAGTAGTAGTAGTAGTAGTAGTAGTAGTAGTAGTAGTAGTAGTAGTAGTAGTAGTAGTAGTAGTAGTAGTAGTAGTAGTAGTAGTAGTAGTAGTAGTAGTAGTAGTAGTAGTAGTAGTAGTAGTAGTAGTAGTAGTAGTAGTAGTAGTAGTAGTAGTAGTAGTAGTAGTAGTAGTAGTAGTAGTAGTAGTAGTAGTAGTAGTAGTAGTAGTAGTAGTAGTAGTAGTAGTAGTAGTAGTAGTAGTAGTAGTAGTAGTAGTAGTAGTAGTAGTAGTAGTAGTAGTAGTAGTAGTAGTAGTAGTAGTAGTAGTAGTAGTAGTAGTAGTAGTAGTAGTAGTAGTAGTAGTAGTAGTAGTAGTAGTAGTAGTAGTAGTAGTAGTAGTAGTAGTAGTAGTAGTAGTAGTAGTAGTAGTAGTAGTAGTAGTAGTAGTAGTAGTAGTAGTAGTAGTAGTAGTAGTAGTAGTAGTAGTAGTAGTAGTAGTAGTAGTAGTAGTAGTAGTAGTAGTAGTAGTAGTAGTAGTAGTAGTAGTAGTAGTAGTAGTAGTAGTAGTAGTAGTAGTAGTAGTAGTAGTAGTAGTAGTAGTAGTAGTAGTAGTAGTAGTAGTAGTAGTAGTAGTAGTAGTAGTAGTAGTAGTAGTAGTAGTAGTAGTAGTAGTAGTAGTAGTAGTAGTAGTAGTAGTAGTAGTAGTAGTAGTAGTAGTAGTAGTAGTAGTAGTAGTAGTAGTAGTAGTAGTAGTAGTAGTAGTAGTAGTAGTAGTAGTAGTAGTAGTAGTAGTAGTAGTAGTAGTAGTAGTAGTAGTAGTAGTAGTAGTAGTAGTAGTAGTAGTAGTAGTAGTAGTAGTAGTAGTAGTAGTAGTAGTAGTAGTAGTAGTAGTAGTAGTAGTAGTAGTAGTAGTAGTAGTAGTAGTAGTAGTAGTAGTAGTAGTAGTAGTAGTAGTAGTAGTAGTAGTAGTAGTAGTAGTAGTAGTAGTAGTAGTAGTAGTAGTAGTAGTAGTAGTAGTAGTAGTAGTAGTAGTAGTAGTAGTAGTAGTAGTAGTAGTAGTAGTAGTAGTAGTAGTAGTAGTAGTAGTAGTAGTAGTAGTAGTAGTAGTAGTAGTAGTAGTAGTAGTAGTAGTAGTAGTAGTAGTAGTAGTAGTAGTAGTAGTAGTAGTAGTAGTAGTAGTAGTAGTAGTAGTAGTAGTAGTAGTAGTAGTAGTAGTAGTAGTAGTAGTAGTAGTAGTAGTAGTAGTAGTAGTAGTAGTAGTAGTAGTAGTAGTAGTAGTAGTAGTAGTAGTAGTAGTAGTAGTAGTAGTAGTAGTAGTAGTAGTAGTAGTAGTAGTAGTAGTAGTAGTAGTAGTAGTAGTAGTAGTAGTAGTAGTAGTAGTAGTAGTAGTAGTAGTAGTAGTAGTAGTAGTAGTAGTAGTAGTAGTAGTAGTAGTAGTAGTAGTAGTAGTAGTAGTAGTAGTAGTAGTAGTAGTAGTAGTAGTAGTAGTAGTAGTAGTAGTAGTAGTAGTAGTAGTAGTAGTAGTAGTAGTAGTAGTAGTAGTAGTAGTAGTAGTAGTAGTAGTAGTAGTAGTAGTAGTAGTAGTAGTAGTAGTAGTAGTAGTAGTAGTAGTAGTAGTAGTAGTAGTAGTAGTAGTAGTAGTAGTAGTAGTAGTAGTAGTAGTAGTAGTAGTAGTAGTAGTAGTAGTAGTAGTAGTAGTAGTAGTAGTAGTAGTAGTAGTAGTAGTAGTAGTAGTAGTAGTAGTAGTAGTAGTAGTAGTAGTAGTAGTAGTAGTAGTAGTAGTAGTAGTAGTAGTAGTAGTAGTAGTAGTAGTAGTAGTAGTAGTAGTAGTAGTAGTAGTAGTAGTAGTAGTAGTAGTAGTAGTAGTAGTAGTAGTAGTAGTAGTAGTAGTAGTAGTAGTAGTAGTAGTAGTAGTAGTAGTAGTAGTAGTAGTAGTAGTAGTAGTAGTAGTAGTAGTAGTAGTAGTAGTAGTAGTAGTAGTAGTAGTAGTAGTAGTAGTAGTAGTAGTAGTAGTAGTAGTAGTAGTAGTAGTAGTAGTAGTAGTAGTAGTAGTAGTAGTAGTAGTAGTAGTAGTAGTAGTAGTAGTAGTAGTAGTAGTAGTAGTAGTAGTAGTAGTAGTAGTAGTAGTAGTAGTAGTAGTAGTAGTAGTAGTAGTAGTAGTAGTAGTAGTAGTAGTAGTAGTAGTAGTAGTAGTAGTAGTAGTAGTAGTAGTAGTAGTAGTAGTAGTAGTAGTAGTAGTAGTAGTAGTAGTAGTAGTAGTAGTAGTAGTAGTAGTAGTAGTAGTAGTAGTAGTAGTAGTAGTAGTAGTAGTAGTAGTAGTAGTAGTAGTAGTAGTAGTAGTAGTAGTAGTAGTAGTAGTAGTAGTAGTAGTAGTAGTAGTAGTAGTAGTAGTAGTAGTAGTAGTAGTAGTAGTAGTAGTAGTAGTAGTAGTAGTAGTAGTAGTAGTAGTAGTAGTAGTAGTAGTAGTAGTAGTAGTAGTAGTAGTAGTAGTAGTAGTAGTAGTAGTAGTAGTAGTAGTAGTAGTAGTAGTAGTAGTAGTAGTAGTAGTAGTAGTAGTAGTAGTAGTAGTAGTAGTAGTAGTAGTAGTAGTAGTAGTAGTAGTAGTAGTAGTAGTAGTAGTAGTAGTAGTAGTAGTAGTAGTAGTAGTAGTAGTAGTAGTAGTAGTAGTAGTAGTAGTAGTAGTAGTAGTAGTAGTAGTAGTAGTAGTAGTAGTAGTAGTAGTAGTAGTAGTAGTAGTAGTAGTAGTAGTAGTAGTAGTAGTAGTAGTAGTAGTAGTAGTAGTAGTAGTAGTAGTAGTAGTAGTAGTAGTAGTAGTAGTAGTAGTAGTAGTAGTAGTAGTAGTAGTAGTAGTAGTAGTAGTAGTAGTAGTAGTAGTAGTAGTAGTAGTAGTAGTAGTAGTAGTAGTAGTAGTAGTAGTAGTAGTAGTAGTAGTAGTAGTAGTAGTAGTAGTAGTAGTAGTAGTAGTAGTAGTAGTAGTAGTAGTAGTAGTAGTAGTAGTAGTAGTAGTAGTAGTAGTAGTAGTAGTAGTAGTAGTAGTAGTAGTAGTAGTAGTAGTAGTAGTAGTAGTAGTAGTAGTAGTAGTAGTAGTAGTAGTAGTAGTAGTAGTAGTAGTAGTAGTAGTAGTAGTAGTAGTAGTAGTAGTAGTAGTAGTAGTAGTAGTAGTAGTAGTAGTAGTAGTAGTAGTAGTAGTAGTAGTAGTAGTAGTAGTAGTAGTAGTAGTAGTAGTAGTAGTAGTAGTAGTAGTAGTAGTAGTAGTAGTAGTAGTAGTAGTAGTAGTAGTAGTAGTAGTAGTAGTAGTAGTAGTAGTAGTAGTAGTAGTAGTAGTAGTAGTAGTAGTAGTAGTAGTAGTAGTAGTAGTAGTAGTAGTAGTAGTAGTAGTAGTAGTAGTAGTAGTAGTAGTAGTAGTAGTAGTAGTAGTAGTAGTAATTATTTATATTATTAATACCATTGTTGTTATTGTTATCAGAGTGTATAAAGTGCTAAAATTCTTGTTTCCTGACTCAGATTCATGCTCCAAGTAAGTCTTGTAAGAAGCAGAAGGTATTTGAACAAATTATTCCTTAAAACAACTCGCCTACAACGCTTATTAAATGGATAAATATACCATAAAGGTATTTCATTCCCCTGTACTAGTCAATTTAAATAACCAATTAGATTGGTAAGACCAAACGATAGAACACCCTTAATATTGATATACTGATATGGTCCCTGATTCATGAGCTAAATAGTACTCTTAACAATAAGGGCTAAATAGCATTATAGCTTGAAATAATTCTGCAGTTTTTCACTTATCCCGTGTAGTTTTGTAAATAATATTACGCGTATTCAGTAGAAAAAAAACTAATGGAAGCTGTTGCTGTGACAAAAATGAGAATTTTTCCGAGAGCGGAAAAAATGTCCAAATTAGAAATTAACAGCATTTTCAATAAATTTCCTCATTAACGCTTAAGATTTTGATACCTAATAAATGAATTTGTCAGTCTAAATGTGTCAGTAATACTTTCGGGTATAGGCAATATTCTAAAGAACTTATCATCTAAATGCACATAAAATAATTTTGTTTACAGCACATAAAACGTTTTAAAATCAGTGAATTTTCAAAATAACTTTAAAACTAATAAAATCTTTTGGTAAAGCACCGGAATACGTGAATTATACCAGATGATCCAGACAAGCCGTTGTTTATGGATTTATATTTCCCGTATACATAAGTGTAAAAGAAGTTGCCACATCGCTGATGTTCAAACGGGTAATGCAGCTACGGAGCAAAAGGCCACTCACGTAGTGCTTCCTCTTTGCATGTGTTTGCTTCATGGTTTTGTGTTGATAAGCACTGTATGGTCGTCTGCTTGCAGTTTGAGCAAGGTTATTCAGGAAAACAGGTAACATGCTCACCAACGAGTTCAGAGAAGCCATTAAGAATTTGTGAGTCATTCTGGGCATTATTGTTTCTTAACCAGTAATCTTTCTCATGGTAATTAGGACTAGGAACAGCTGCAGATGACCTGCAGGTTCAAGGTCATCAAGACAACGGATTTTGAAGATACAAAAGCAGCATCCCTATAAGCTGCACTTACACCAACTGCTTTATGGAAACGATTTTCAGAATCAGGTACCTATTTGCAAAAGGATCTTAAATTAAACAACCTGAAACCGGAAACTAATGTTGTTAAAAAGTGGCTTTCGTCGAATTATTGGACATTGGAAAAGAGAGATTAACTTATAATCATAGAGACAAAGTATAAGCAGCTCTAAAACATAAATTAACGTAAATATCTCCATGCAGATTTTATGGAGAGCTAAATGTTAATTCATCACTGACTCCAATGCAAACATTATTGGGCTCGCGGGAATCCTCACTGGTTACGGCCTATCGCACACAGGCTCAGTGGAGTGTTAATGTGTGGCATGGTATTTTGGGAGACAACATCACTGGGTTGATCTGGCTGGCTCAGTTGGTTACACGCTGGCCTACTGATCCCAACGTCGCGGGTTCAAACCCGGCCCAGATCGATGGTTCTTAAGACAGCCCCATGTCAGTAGATTTACTGGCATGTAAAACAACTCCTTCAGAACGAAATTCCGGCACACTGGCGACGCTGATGTTATCCTGGCAATTGACAGCTCGTTAAACAACAAAGCAATGTTTTAACATCATTGAGTCAGTTTAGCTCCGAGGTATATTGAGCAACATTATTTGCAATAACCCCAGAATGGACTCAGTATTGAGAACCTTCTAGAACAGGACCGCGAATTTGTGACTCGCGGTGTCGTTCTCTTACTTACCCCCTCCACCGTCATGTATTGTAGGTGGTCGGACTTCATGGCGATGCGGTGCTACGAAAATAGAAGCTCTTTGGACGGTAGGCAAACCGAAATACAAACCACGGAATTGGATTAAACTTCGCGTTCCCTCCATTAATACCATCCTAGAAGACGTTATATTTACTTAGCTCCAAATGGCTGGTTTCAGCCCAATGGTTCAGCCCATTGTTCTAGAGGAGTTAAACAAACTCTCAACAATGTGTACCCCGGAGGTTTTATTCGGCAGCCAGGGAGATCTTGAGCTAAAGGTTTTATATATATATATATATATATATATATATTAGGATATATTAGACAAGGTTTACGAAATGGAACCAAAAAGTAAATAAAATGTAAAAGAAAGGATAAGTGATGTGTGTGCTGCAATATCAGCACAAACGTTATAACGTGTCAATGTTTATGCTAAGAGGCGCTTACATCAATGCATGCACTAAGATGACAAGTATTTGAACATGCTCATTACGAATAATGCACTAATAGAGTGAAATTTAACTTCTGCGAAGCTTTGAGGAAAATAAAGAAATAAAAAGTGTTTTGTTTAATCTGACTATATATTTATTTGCACTCACTGTGGATTATCTGTAATTAGTTATATGACTAAACACGTGTGCTCAGGATTTTGCCGAAAACCGATAAAACACATGCGGATACACACACACACACACACACACACACACACACACACACACACACACACACACACACACACAAAACACGTGTGCTCAGGATTTTGCCGAAAACCGATAAAACACATGCGGACACACACACACACACACACACACACACACACACACACACACACACACACACACACACACACACACAACACGTGTGCTCAGGATTTTGCCGAAAACCGATAAACACATGCACACACACACACACACTCGAATTTAAACATCAGAACATGGCGTACTGTGAACATTTCTTGATTAAACAAAACTTTCTTGAGCCCAGTGAGGAATCGAATCTAGGACCCCTACATATAGGCAGATTTCTACCGACTGAGCTAAGGGACCAATCCTAGTGTTTGTTTTCAAGCATTGGTCTATCACTAAGCAAGATCACCTTTCTCTCGGTACGGTATCTCCTTTGCAGTGCTACTTAGGCAAACCTTTTGGCATCTGCGCTATCCGGGTTAAACGAACTTCAACGAAAAACCAGCTGAGTGGGTTTCCTGACAGTGTTCATTTGTATTTAGGATATTACTTATTAGACTTTCCAGCTGTTCAGAGCAATGCCTTTTTTCAATAATTCCCACAGTATATATTGATAAATACTTATTGAATTACTCTGCAGTAAAACTTAGGCTGTATGAACCATCGCAGACATATATAGTGGAAATATGTTAAATGAAAGAAAGTATGTTGCAAAACGGAAAATACCCCAGAAAAACTATCATGTATGGAACTCAAATTCCTGAGCTTTTCCATTTCCATAAATCTAACATTACACATAATATTATATCGTTTCAAAGGTATGTATTTTATCTAATTAGCCAAACATGTATCATTTGTTATTTTAATTCTTGGTAAAGATAAATGATCTACGTGCCTGTCTATTTAATCTGTAGCTCTGTCGAAACTCAAAAGGTTCATTATTCAGTGTCCTATAAAATAGAATTTATTTTGTGTCATTGAATCCACGTTTCACTGAACTCCCTTTCCGCACAAATAACATCATCCAAGCATGTCATCTCTAATTACTGTGCCATTGAGTCACAAATGTGTTTTGCTTTTATCATAAAATATAGAGAACTAAGATGTTAATACACGATATTTCGAAGAGGTCGTGTGTATTCAGGGGTTATTAGCAATGGAATTAGAGTAATTTAATTATAATGGATTGAATCTCGTATTCACATTGATGTTATAATATTCAAATTTATTTTTGCTAAAACGTTCCTTGTTGTTGAGTGCTAAAGGAAGATCTTTTGCGATGGCTTGTTTACTTCATTCCTCAAAACTTTCCTCTGTGGTTCAGAAATGTTAGTAACACAAAGTGCATTGAAATGAATACTTTTGTATAGTTTTAACTTACTCCAAATGCTTTTCAAACACTAGCCTGAGACTAAGACTAAAAATTATGTACCTGTAGTTTAAAATATGTTCTAGTCAATTATTAATGACAAAACTGGTATATTTTCAGGCTTAGGAGGAAAATCGACTAAGTTTTACTATATTACAACCAAAGGACCGTAACTTGCAATATTCACTTAAACTTGGTGGTGGGGTGATTCCACTATTTCTCGAAACTATAAACGATAACGATACTGGTTTTTAAGCATCGATGTTCGATATTTTATAAAAGGCTACAAAAGCGATAGCTTTTTCACTGATTTAGGACCTTATTAGTAGTTTTCTGTGTATAAACGTATGTAAACATTTTTTGTTTTGCTCATCATTTTCAGATGTTGTGGCATCATGTTCTGCCAGCGACGGAAAACTCCGTCATTGCTTTTTGAAAAGAGATTCCAAGAACTTACTCGGTGTATGAATGTAAAGGATATGGATGGAACCCAGGCTCTAATCACCTAGTTGTCGACGGGCTCTTAAACCTTATACACTCACTCACTCATTGGATGGAACCTCGGTAACAGTCGATACCTGGATACCCTCGATGTCTGATGGTATCGAAGTATGTCTAACACTTCAGGATAAACCTTCGATATTGTTTCGATACTTTTGAACGTATAAGCTTTGCCTTGCTGGAGGCTGTTACGTTTAACTCTATGCTAGATAAGGAATGAAAGGAATCGAGATTTAGGTGTCCAAACAGAAGCTGGACTTAAATTTTTAATTCGTTCGCTCTATAAATTCTCTCACCAACTCTTCTATTCCACTGACAGTTTAGAGACAAACATCTTATAGTACCTGTGTTGTAAGTATAATTTTTTATAAGTTATAGCCGTAAAATATAACCAATGAAAAGACGTGATAGTGCATCATGGTTTAGCGCTACACACTTTTAACCAGCTGCTAACCATGCGGACTGGCCCGACTGTAGTGTAACACTAAGCAATAGGCCACTGAGAGTTACAGTGTCAAATTTACCCATAGCCAGGTGGCCGGGCCAGCTCCCAAGAGTGCTATTAGTAGTAGGCTGGCACGTGCGTAGCACTAAACTTTGATGTAGGATCAGGCCTTTTTATTGGTTAATTTTTACGGCTATAAACTGTAAACTGTTATAATTAGACCATAGGTGCAAAAATTGTGTGTCATAAAGGAATCCGTAAAATACCATTCTGCAGAGTTTGTACGTGAATTCCGGACAGCCTGTGTTTAAAAATTCAAACCAAAAGTTATCCTTCTATTCATGTTACATTACTTACGCTAAATCTTTGTCTAGAACTAACCTTAAAATAAACAATATCGACCGTGATAAAAAAGGCACAAATGTTTCTTTCCTTCTTTCTTTTCTTAACCAAATAAGTAAGAGCTTTTGTAGATATCGCATGACAGTTAAACCTCATAAAATCTGCATGTAACTACATCTATTTAGAAAATGGCTATGTAAACCTGCAGAAAATGTTTGTCATGAACTCTTTCTTACAATAAATTCTACCCTTGTGGTTTACCAGTGGTGCAAAGTTACATACAATCCATTCAGAATGAAGAGGAGTCCACAGTATATTCAGAAAACATTCAGAATATACACGTTATTCTTCATACAAATATCATTAATTTGTGGTATTTTATGAAATTTGTTGGAAAAATTTTTTAGGAAATGAAAAAATAATGAATCGTTGTTTGACTCAAATTTGAAGTTTCGTGTCTATTGAACATTATGTTTCGACGTTGCATTATTCGCGAACAGATAGATTCAGGAAACCTCAATACTCAGTATTTTACCAATTTTTACGTAGAACATGGCATTTCATCGCCCTACTCTAGGTGAGTTGTAGAGAAAGTAAAAATGTAGAATAAAACGTTTATCATCTTATTTATATACCCTTTCGCTGAGACATCTACTAAAGTTATTTAATTTCAATCTCCAATGGTGTCGCCAGGAGACCCAAGTAGTGGTAGGAGGTTGCACGTGTGATTGACTTTATTCTTGCCACTATCAGCATCACTGCTAAAATGAACTGATCAGTTGAAGCTTGGTTACGGCACTTAAAAATGTATTTTACCACAGGCTCCCCTCCAAGTGCAAATTATGCAAGATTATATTTCTAAAGGAAGAGGGGCATAATTTAGTGGAAATCCACACCAGAACGAGCCCAGTGTATGGTGAGAGCTTTATGAGTGACGGCGTGGTCTAGGAAAGTTTAAGATAACCGAACAGAAGTTCATGATGGATATGATCAGGGACGGAAGTGTTTGGTTACCCTCCCTATAGCCGAGACCTAGGACAATGTAACCTCCATCTCCTTCCACAAATGAAAAAAAAAAAAAAAAACTGTTTAAAAGGCAGTATTTCCATTCTAATGATCTTAAGACTGTGGAAACTGGCCCAAAAGACAGGGATAATGTTTAGAATAAGCCATTTTTGAAGCGCGTTTTACAATGCACATCAACCTGAACATAGTAGTAGTCAATAGTAAGCAGACAAGTAGTACCTGCGAGTAAAATATATTCCGGGTTTTCACTCATCGTCCCTTTTAGAAACTGATTCTAGGTGCCAATGATGTTCCATTAGGTCCTTGTGTGACGTGCTTGATTTATAGCCATTCATTTGAAAGGGAACTCCTCCCTTGTGTTAGTGAGATAGTTGGGCAGGGCATGGTATACGGATACTAACAACAGGATACACAGTGCAGACCTAACTTCGCTTTTTTACTTTCATGAGGCACACCGTCAAGGCTCACTGCACAAGGCTTGTTATTCTGTCCGGAAAAACATAGGTCATATGACCTGGTCCCCGGAGACGATATCCCCAAGCTATATCTCATTCATGTTGCCTGCTATTGTAGGTGAAACAAAACACGCTATGCCCGCTCACAGGTAATGTTTTAAATACAGCCCTAGCACCAGCCCTTGATCCCCTTGGGGTGAACTGCAAGCGAGGAAACGGAACTTAGCCTACAAACGTATCTGACTTTCTACACACGTGAGAGTGAACCAGATAATTTCGGAGTTAGAGCACGAGGGTCTGAACGGAAGGAGAAAAAAGTTGTGCGGTAATTGGGAGTGGGGAAGAGATCGATAGTAAGGTGATTGAATGGTCCGATGAGATAACTACGGTAAATCTCTAAACCAAAACAGCAAGACTGCTACGTAGAGGGTATACTAATACCCCTCCGTTTACATTATACCAGGTGAATCAGCCGCCCCCATTTTTCTAATTTATGCAGCCAGCTAAGCGGAAGATCTGCCTTCGTCGTCCACTAACGCTCATTTATCTCCACACTCGATGAAAAAGCGAAAAGCGTTTTAAGGGACAGAAAATACTCTGGAATAAATTCCCTCTCAAAAACATTGACCCTCCAAGTTGGATTTTCAACAGTTTTCTAGTCCAGTTTATAGAACTTTATCATACGCTATATATAGTACTTGCGGAAATGTGGAGAATGCTGGGGGAGGGGCAATAACGCTCTATGAGGCGGCCGCATGCCAGGCGGAGTTGCAGTGTTGTCAGATTGAACTTGCGTGTTATCTTCGCAGCGATGTAGGTAAACCTGAGCTTCTAGTTCAACAGCAATCGAACATTGTATTGTTATTGGAATTATTAACTAATAATGGTAATAATGTTACAAAGAAATGAAAGGGACGTGCATAAATAATTGCAATAAATAATTTCCGTATGTTAAATGTTCCATGTGTAGCAATGTAAGAAACGCGACCTGCAATTTTTGGGATAAGAGCACCTGTCAGACAATTTAGTTATGTCAGTTTAGCTAGGCCATTCAGGCGTTCTGGCGAACTCGGGTAACAAGAAATCCATTAGCTCAAGTTTCGGGTAATTACAAATCGGTATGTTCAGAAATTAGAGAGTTGCATGAAAAGATCCCATGCTAGATTTGAAAATTAGAAAGGCAAAATAACTCTTAGAACTTTGCAGGTTACAGAGTGAAACGTTGTGTTTTAGATGTAAGTAAGAAGTTTAAGATTTGGCAATGTACTAATGTAGGAACTTTGGTAGGATGGTCACGAAGTAGGGGGACTTATGTTAATAAAACAGCGTGCCTATCTAAAATTCCTGTCTTACAGTCTCACATTCTTACTGTCTTTTTAATTACAGCGGTAATGTACTGTGATCGATTATCAACAGTCAATAGCGCCCAAAGACCGCACTCGAGTGAGCACGGTAGCCGCAAAGGTATTTGTCACTTGGTATTTCTGTCACGCACAACTCACTTCGCCTCATCCCTTCCCTCTGGGGGTGGTAGCTCGTAAAAGATCCATGTCGGAGTCGTGGGGTGTCGAGATGTCCCCATGCGTCCCTATACACACAGACGCACACACAGGTTTACACTATAAACTAATTTGCTTTTGAAACTATGCTTTGGGTAATGTTTGTCCCTTCTTTCATTTTAATAAACATATGTGCATTTAAACTGAGGGTACCATAAGAGTAGAAGTAATTATTTAGTTACTAGCAATATATCAAGATACATAATTTCTTTATCAGTAATACACAACTCCAATCTGAATTTTCTTCTTTGATGGCTATTGACATTCAAATGGATTTTACACTTTATATATTCAGTATTACTCCTTTAACTTTTGTATGTCCCTTATATAAACATATCGATGTTACTTATCATATATGTTTTTTATTGCATACGGTATAAAATTATCTGTCCACTAGCTTTCGTTCACCAAATAACTTTCTCAGACTTTAATTTCCGCTAAAGTTGAGAACAACCTTCTTCTTTGGTCTATAGGCGGCAGTGTTATTACATTATCGCTAATACCGCGTATCTATGTCCTAAGGCTAACTGGTATACATTGAAAGTGTTCTGATAAGGCAGAGTAACCGTAAACTTGGTTTAGACCTACATTCAGGAATTTAATATTCTATTTTCTGCCCATTGATAACGTCTTTCTTAGTGTGTGACACTTGCCGTCTCCACTATATCCGTCTGTTGAATTTTCTACCGGCTGCTACAGTAGTGAACTACAGGGCCTTTCTCTTAAAGTATAAATGGGTGGCCATGGAAATAGACAGCAACGGTTAAGTGGGTTGATAAATTTAACGGGAGCTACAAAATGAGCTGTTTGAGGATGTGTGTAGAATTAAACAGTTTCTACATCTGCTGCCTCCTGAAGTATCAATAAATTGACTGTTTAAAATAAGCGTTTCCATAATAACAATAAGCGAGCTGGTCAGAGAACGGAGTCAGTGAAGCCCAGAGACGCATAGAAGTCCCTAACAGTTACACACATTGACACACAACCGAAGTGTTTCCGCCAAACAGGGAGAGGGCGACGAGGCGACCCTAGCGGTCCGGGCGGCAAATTGCAGGAGGGGCCAGGGAAGGGTTTCTCATCTCACTCATTTTAATGATGATAATGAGATGATGATGATGATGATGATGATGATGATGATAAAATACAACAGTAATGTTAATAAGAAACGAACAAATGCTAATGAAACATTTCGTGTCCTCATACACTTAGCAATCTCTAATCGTAATGTTAGGCAATAGCACCAATACAGCAGTGAGTTTATTCCCTGGAAAATAAATATCCTGTAAGTAAAGTGAGACCTTTTCGGTTGCTTATATTGTTATTGTCACACGCTAGTTCAAGTGCTTCTCACCTCACGAGGCAGAGAGGCAGAACACCACTGTCGTCTCTATGACTAGAATTGCGCCGTGGAGTTCTGCAACTGTTTTATCGCACGAATAGTTATCTACTTATGCCGACGACGGATGAGGTGGGCCACCTGGCACAATGTAATAAGTAGGGCTCGGAAGTTCATGCTCTAAAAAACACTGAAATATGCATGCAAATATGCTCTTAAAAACTTGAAAATATGCCAAGAAATATGCACTATTTAATTAAAACAATTAATGTCCCTTGCAGTAGACAAGACGAATTACTATAAATAATAAATAAAGTTACCTTATTCCTTAGAGGTTGAAGCAGAAGTGGTCCTGCTGCTAGTATTAACTGCTAAATTGCAGTTAACAACCAACATTTTGCAAACATTTTCAACTGTAAAACATTGTCTGTTGCCTCGCAAAACACTTTTGTAACGTGAAAAACTTCTCTTCACATCACAAGATGTTATCAGGGCATATTTAAATGATGTTAACTGCTTCACAGGGAGAGTCAAGTCTCTTGGTGTGACAGGTGGTTTTCTTTCGAGGACGTCTCGGATATCGCACATTTGTTTATAACCAGAATTTTTTGAAATTACATAATTCACTTTCTCTTTCACTTTTTGTCCTATGCTACCAGGAACCGAACTTAGATCACATATTGTTTTTTCAAAGACAGTAACTGATTCATGCAAAGGAGATCCTACAGCTTCCAATGTCATCAAGGCTATTGGTAAGAAAGAAAAATGGGCAGATATGAAACTAAGATCCTCTTTTAACCCAGTGCCTGACAGAATATTTTGCACAGTTGCTATTAATGAAGCATCTTTCGAGTTCAATGCATTAACAACCTTTTGGACTATTTCTATGTATTCAGCATAATATAAAACTGCATGGACGCATGTTCCCCATCGAGCTAACACTGGTGCAGGAGGAAGTCGGATATTAGATGCTGTTGATCTAAACAACTTAACTCTTTTAGGAGATTTAGCAAAAATTCTCTTTGTACTGCACACAAATCTATCTACCAATGGGAAAGAATCACGTATTGTCTCAGAAATGCGATGAAGAGCGTGTGCCAAACAAGTTATATGAATTAAGTTAGGAAAAATATCTTCCAGAGTTTGTCCTGATTTTACCATATAAGGACCTGCATCAGTAACAAATATAAGTAACCGATCGTATTTGATTCCACAAGGCCATAGTAATTTCAAAGAGTCCATCACAAACTGGGTCACAGTCACATTGTCAGTGGCCGACCATTCGCACACATTAAGAAGATAAAGTGTAGTCTTTTGTTCATTATTTAAGGCCCCCACGATTATATCAGCAATAGAAAGTCGCTCAGAATCACAGGTTTCATCAACAGACAACCACACAAACTGATCCACTAATTCATTTTGTATATTTGACAATACATTATTGTAACAATGTCCTACAAAAGTCTTACGCAGTGTACTTTCTTCAGGCACATGTTGTCGAGTGTATTTGGCAAGAAAGTTTTTAAATGTCGGATTATTAATTGTGAACAAGGGAACATCAGCAGCTAAAAATGCTTGGCACAAGTCATAGGAAAATTCAGTAACCCTGCTTCCTAAACTCTCTTCTAGCTGTTTTTGAACAGGTTCTTTGTTTGTGTGTTTATGTGCTGAACTATTTGAAATCTTTTCTCACTTCCTACGTTTTCCTCACACGCTCCACAAAACAGTATCTTATTATCTGTAGATATTAAATCGAATACGCGTTCTGTAAATTAATTAATTAGTACTCGAAGTTGGTTCTATTTTCGGCATTTGAACAGCTTTTTAATATTTTATACGCCTAATTTAATTTGGTGGAAACCAGTTCACAACACTGTTACGTTTGAAGACCACGACACAACTACTGGTGGGCAGACAAGCTTTGATATAATTGTGCTGCTTGAAACGTTGACCTGGAATTTATCTTTGTTATGTAAACCTCTCAGATAATGAACTGATTATTCTCTGCGCACATACATATAATGAAAGTATGGAAACAAGGGATTCACTGCATGACAACATGACTCAGTATTAGTTCTCGTCACCTCGCGAGTTGCATCTTCATGTGCAATACTACCAATGTGAAAAATATTATACAGATGGAAAAAATAATAAAAACATTAAAAATAACTGAAATATGCAATATAAGGGCTATAATATGGAAATGTTCGTCAGTTGTATCATCATATGCAATATTACCAATACGAAAAAAATTATCCAGCCGGAAAACAATAACAGAAACCATAAAACTCATTAAAATATGCAATATAAGAGCTATAATATTGAAATATTATGCATTTATAAAAAATCATAAAAATATGCAGTTATATGCACCATAAAATCATGTCCAAATAACTGAAAATTCCATAATTCGTGCACATAATGTAAAAGCATACATTTTAAACCCCTATGAAAAAACATGCAAATCCATGAACTCCCTAGCCCTAGTAATAAGCTATTAAAGAACATATATATATATATATATATATATGGAGGTTAATTTGGTTGATTTTTAAAACTACCTGCCGAGTGATACATTTCTTTATTTGGAAGACTTTGCATTAGAACTAATATCAGCGTTCTTATCAGAGTACACACATTTTCAAAAATTAAATGTTTCACATCAAAATATAGCTCTGCTATGACTGGTGAACATTTAGAGAAACTTCTCATGATAGACAGAACAAAAGTAAAACCATAAATGCCTGCAAATAGCACAGTAAAGTCAACTGGTTTCTACTCCTTGAATATCAACTGCTAATAAGTAAAAATACTTATGTAACTCGTTTTGGTACAAATGGACGTCATTTAATATGGTAACCATCTCGCGGTCTTTGACACATAAGCTCTTAGCTCGCAATCTGTTAGGACTTCAAAGATCCAATTCGTGCTTGAAGGTGCACTGGAGCCATGTCTCACTCTTATTGCTGCGTCATATACAGCCAGTCACGTGTTTTGTTACTACATTCACTTATCTGTTGAGAAACACAAAATTTACCTTAAACACAAAGTTGCTTTCCATGTACGCAGGGAGTTTGTTGAAAGTCTTTCAAACTCTATACCACCTGCAAGAAAACCTATGCATATGATTGTGAACTGTTCCTGAAATATCTGATATGTTGCAATCACATGGCTTTCTCTGCTTTTGTACTAACCATTATTACAAACTCCTATTCCTAATTCTTCTTTGTATTAGTTGAGATAAACATTTGTAAAAATCATATTATTGCTTATCTCCTTGTAGGTACAAGGGGAATATGAGAAGATAGTAGGGTATGAGATGTTTTGAACCTTTGAGATTCCGTTTTATTTGCACGGCTAACATAAAAAATTTAAAAAATATGTTCCATTTGACGAAAGTTTGTTTTCCGAAACTCGCGCAAATAGAAAAGAATATCTTCGAAATGGTTCACTCTACGAAAAGAATTATTCAGAGAAAGATTATGTGTTTTAGCGAGATCTCCATTGTTGTGCAGTAAGATTTGGTCTATCTCTTATGCTTCACAAGTTATTAAAAAATCATCCAGAGTAACCAGGCTACATGGACTATAGCCAGAAAATTCAAAATGTACACTTCAGTTGTCATAAAAATATCTTAAACATATGGCATTTTAATCAAAATCGTTAGAGCCACTTTCGAGGAAATCAAAATTTTCGAAAAATTTTCCATGCAAAGGGTAGTTTAGGGTGGAGGAATTTTCTTTAAAAACTTCCTATCGCATCCGAAAGAGATGTAAAACTTAAATACCAACTTTGGTTTTTGAGTTATGCAGCTCACAGTCTGATAGACACACACACGGATTGTTTCTAAAATAGTTTTTTTTTTTTTTTCCCCATTCAGGGAGCCTCAAAACATATATTCCCACTGAACTCTCAACATCAAATTTTTGGGTTGAGTAAGTACAAACGTAGCAGAGAATGTAAAAACGGTTCTCTTACCTCAATTCTTTTTTCTTTATTACACAATTAGTTATTAACATTTGCCACCAATTTTGAAAACATAGCTAACCACCTTATTATTTCCATCATAGATCTAAATATCATTTAGGTATTAGTTTTATTATATCAACGCTTCATCTGCCTACGTTCTATATTTCCTGGGAAAGCGGATCATTTAAATCAGAGAATGTCACTCAAAGAAAACATTTTTTAAGCGTTTCATCTGCCTTTAACTGCAGAGGTCATATCGGCGGCCTTGCCTATTGGCAATGGTGCTACTCGTTTAGCAGTAGATTTTTCGGTCTTTGGGGTTTTTATAGGTTGAATTCACACACACATTCTCGCTTTCTTCATACTTCCAGACTCAAGGAAGGATGAGGAATAATCCTGACTGGAGAAAAATTCCTACCCCCTGCCGGGAATCGAACCCGGGACCCCTCGCACAGCAAAGGGAACATTGCTCCAAGATAAATGGAGAAAAAATATAGTATATATTTACAAAGTAAAATCACATTCGTTGGTCATGCAGAAGCTGACATATTTATAAATGGTACCATTTTGTAGAGCAAATTTTCCCCAAAAGATGAATAAAATGCGCGTGTATGCTTAAAAGTATAGGACCACTTTTGTCGAGTGGTGCAGGATTTACAGCATAAAGTGGCAGATACACTACCATACTGGATGATAAAAAGGTACTTTTACAAAACATTGGAACGGTTTTATGTACTAAAACAGAAAAGACATCTAATTAAAGAGGAAATTCCAAATTTTAATACTACACAAAAAACTGAAAATCTCATTTTTGACCACTTTTGCCATTAAGTGTCACCTTAATATAGTTATCTTCTACTTTTATGTATGTTAATTACAAATCACCACGTACCTGCAATAATATAAATAACTGCAAATGTGGATATCTTTCTGAGCTTACCATGTCAATTTAATCACCTGTTATATCAAGCTGTTGTTTTCATTGATATGCCTTCCGAGACCTAATCTAGGGGCTACCGGAAACCACAGAGTGCCTCTAAAGGGACGAAGTTTAGCTTTGGTGAGAATGGAATTTAATTATATGCCCTTTTTCCCTCCAGAGTTACGTCGCAGAAAAATTTCTAATTTACAGCTAATATGCAACTGATGATAGGAGTGCCAAGCAGAGAGGAAAATAGGAGACGTTCCTTTTTTGGTGACTACTGACGGCTCTTTTGAGGTGAAGTGTATCCCATGTCCGCAACGTCTCTTTCCCTCTATGATTTCATTAGCTTGGAACAGTTGCTACAGCTCTTTGAAGCTACTGTTGGTGCTTTATTGTTGCCTCGGAATGGCGGCATGATTTCCGGTCACTTTCCCTTCTCTAGCGAAATCAGTACTACATTGCGCGTTTTGAAATTTCATTAACACATTTTTCCATACGACTCTCTTGATCACTTTATGAGGTTAACAGATACTTTGCGTTACCGAATTTTCTACAAGTAGGAACAAAATATGATCAATGAAATGTTTTGGCTACAATGGAAGGGATTACACATATTGGCAGATGCTAAATACCGACTCATATTTCATGGTATTACATGTTGTTAAATTATAGCAAATGAAAAGTAAGTTTATCAGAAGCTTCTGGCTCTAAGCATTTCTTTTATCTTATAGGTGTTTTGATTGAACCGTAATTTCCTGCTATACAATTGATGGTGATGCTGGTGGTGGGGGATGTGGTGGTGAGGATGGTGATGGTGGTGGTGGTGGGGGCTGTGATGGTGAAGATGGTGATGGTGGTGGTGGTGGTGGTGGTGGTGGTGGTGGTGGTGGTGGTGAGGATGGTGGTGGTGGTGGTGGGGGCTGTGATGGTGAGGATGGTGATGGTGGTAGTGGTAGTGATGGTGAGAATGGTGATGGTGGTGGTGGTGGTGGTGGTGGTAGTGGTGATGGTGGTGGTAGTGGTAGTGGTGGTGATGGTGGTGGTAATAATAATAATAATAATAATAATAATAATAATAATAATAATAATAATAATAATAAGAATAAGAATAAGAATAAGAATAAGAATAAGAATAAGAATAATAATAATAATAATAATAATAATAATAATAATAATAATAATAATAATAATAATAATAATAATAATAATAATAATAATAATAATAATAATAATAATAATAATAATAATAATAATAATAATAATAATAATAATAATAATAATAATAATAATAATAATAATAATAACGATGATGATAACAATAGCTATAGCAATGACAATAACAATAATAATAACAATAAACAGATTAAGGATGAAACAGACACGAATACCAAAAGTCTTATTTAACTGTAAACCTAGAGGATATTGCCAAGTAGGAAGACCAAGTGCCTACTGTCGAAAAATTGCGAAATGGTATATTATGTTATCTTATGTTCTATTTGAATATTTTAATGATACCATGAGGGTCTGTGAGACAGCTTTTGTGCATTTCAGCAACCGAAATCCATTGTGACGTCTTCTTTCCACAGATCTCGCAAATTGAGTTTCCATGACAGCTTTATATGCTTACTGATTTCTCGATAGAACAGTGGAAAGCCTTTTGCGTTCCTTGTGAACTTCGAAATGCCTATCGATCCAGTTGTGCACGTGTTCTAGCTGTTGTGGTATTTCGCAAACTATTTGAGTGCTGTTTTACCTTTTAAAAATTACGCATGTGGGAATTCTTATGTTAATAGTGATGATAATGATGATGATGATAATAATAATAGTTAAGGTTTTATGATAAGAGAGTCATTAGCCAGGCAAGGTAAAAATTCCTCCGAGGATTGGAATCATTAGTAATGGCCGTGTAGTGAAGGCAATACGTGGGGAAATGCAGTTACTAAGGGTACGGGGAGTAAATTCTGAAAATTATAAAAGAAATGTAGTTATTTAGATTCAGAAAGTCAGAGTAAAAATTGTGCTTAAGATACGATTTAGCAGCTTTAAGATTTGAGAAAATTATGTAGGAACATCGATGGAAAGTGATAAGTAGGCGAGACTTAAGTTGATAAAAGAGCATGTATTTCTATAGTTCGTGTCTTTCCCTTCGTGTTTTACAATCTCAAAGAAGTACTAACTGTGATCGATTTTCGACAGCCGCAGTGCCACGGACCGCACACGGGTTATACAGATTTAACGGTCACCGAAAGGAACTTTCCGCTTAGCATTTTAGGACTCACGGCAACATACCTTTCGCATTGCTACATATTACGGAAAGTTATTTTTCAACTGTAAAGTCTGGATACGTTCACAGTTATCAGATACACAATTGTACAATTTGAAATTTTAAGATTCAGAAACAATTTAATTCTTCCGGCTCACACAGTCGGCAACTCGCTTCAAACAGCTTGTCATTAGCCTCAATTAAATGTATCAGTCAACGTATCTGTTGTCTATTCTCACATACACTCATAAAAGAATCTCATAACTCACATTGGGGAATCTTGTAGAAGATTAATCGGGGAATGAGATTTGAGACAAGTTCAGAGGTGACGCATGCTTATTTGTTCATAAATTATGATCATTATTTTATAAATTCACATTAGCAGTTTTTGCACTTCTCTTTTGCTGTTATATTTTCTCTTGTTATATCTATTACCGATCATATTTCCCTCACTAACTAATGTGCCTGAAATCCTAACCTTGATTTTTGCTGCATAGATCGAAAGTAACTGAAATTAAGGAGTCTTCAGTCATTATTAAGCCCGGGAGTGCCAATTACCGTGGTCTCTGATATAGATTACCCTGCAATTAAAACAAATGACATAGGAAGATATGAAAAAAGTAACATTTTATATTTTTATCCTCGTAGCACGAATGTGCTGGACAATTATTCCATCTCATACTACCCAATTTCATGTACGAAATATCTTTTCCATTTTGTTCAAGGTTGTATACACCTGTTTATTTGAAGGCTGCCTCCTTTCTAGTATTAGGGTTTAAAACGAGGTGACACATAACACTAATCTGTCCCCACTATCACCCCTCAAGACGAACGAGCAAAGAGAAGGAACCTCAGGAGCTAAAGGCGTCGGATAGACGCCGGACAGACGCCGGACAGAGGCTAAAGTCCACAGTTCCTGGATAGAAGACTTGTCCCAATACTGGGGCTACCCAGAGGAACAACTCTTTCAACCAAGCAGTCATGGTAGATGACCAACTACCACAGCATTCTCTTGCCAACCATGGAAAGCTACGAAAAACCCAAGGTCCGAGTAGTCGATCGACGTTAGTCAAGCCCGGAATTTCCCGAACGTGAACCCCGCGCGTTGCCATGCATTCATCTCGCTTGGTCGTATCTAGTGTAAAGCGTACTTTTAAATTGTGGTTCGTGAATGAGTCATTCAAAATGTTCACTCCTGTGAGTTGTTGACCAATAGCTCATTTCGATTAACTTTTACTTCAAAATTCTCATACGTTATATAAATATAACAGTTACATCTCTACTTATGTTACAACATTCATTTGTCTTATAAGGAGTACACATTTGTTTGCTCTTACCGAATTTGCGTAAACAAATATCTCATTAGAATTAAGTATGTAGTTCCATTGAATCCGGCGCAGCCAGAAGTTCTTAGATACCGGTTTACTCGTAATTAAACTTCATAACACTTTCAACTCGTTTGTTGTTCACAGGTCTGACTCTTTGTAACATTCTCAAACTTTATAACACACACAACGCATCCTTCTTCAAATGTATCAGACTAACATCTATCTAAATCTACTATCATCTACATTTGCCAGTCTTATCAGTGTTCTTAGTCACTCACCGTGTTGTTCAATGAGCAAATCGTGACAGATTGGCAACTACGAAACATAAAGTTGTAGATATTCAATCTGAACTAGTATTAGTCTTGTGCCACAGGAATTTTATATATATATATATGCGATTCGTTGACTAGTTCTTATTTTTTCCACTTTTTAACCCGGAAGACGCACTTCTCGTTCAACACTGCAGAACGCTTAAAGAAGGAGCAGGATTACCAAAACTACGGTTCGGTACATATTGACGTAGTAAATGGTAGGATTACCGGTAGTGATGGTAGCTTTCGTAGGGAAAGAAGCATAATATAAAATACAATGAATTAAGATATTTCATGAGAAACTCAAACATTATTCTAACTAAGAATTGTGATCATGACTTTGGTCACTGTGGTCAAAATAAAAATTATACTTCTCGGCTCAAAATAAAATTACTCGTGATCACTACCAATCTTCAATCTGCTGTAGTATACCTAGAAGAGCATCCGAATGTTTTTCAAAACAGCAATGTTCCTCAGGTTAAGCGGCTCTCTGTTTCCACAAGGTTCAACGTTCAGCGCTTCCAGTTTCTACATGATCAAACAGGTAAACAACTCAATCACTTGCGGTAACGCCCGATAGGCATGCAACACACCTAACCTACAGGTAACGCGGGTAGTCTCTTAACTGAACAATAAAATTCTACTAGGAAAACTAGCGTAGTCTACACTCACTTAAGACAGCGTACGGTAGCCTACGGTAATTTTACAATTCTGGGCAGTATGCACAAGGCATAGATCTTTCCCTTCAGTCTTTGTGTAGGTGATATATCTTATCTAAGAAAAATCTGATCTCTTGCACTCACATGACTTTTCTACTCTTGTACTGACCATTCTTACAAACTCTTATTCCTATATCTTCTTCGTGTTACTTGAGATAAACATTTACAGAAATTATCTTATTGCGTATTTCTTTGTAGGTGCATGGGGAATATTAGGTATGGAATATTAGTAGGCTTTGTACGATAGTCAAATCTTTTAAAGTTTTGAGATACCGTTCTCTTTGTGGGCTTAACATATAAAAAAATGAACAGCGATGTTACATTTAACGAAAGGTTTAAGTTTTCCGAAAATGACACAAATAACAAGGTATATTTCCGAAATGGTTCACTCTACAAATTTTGTGTTTTACCGAGATCTACATTTTTGTATAGGAAAATGTTGTCTATCTCTTACGGTTTACGAGTTATTCAAAAGTTATCCAGAATAAATAGGGCTACATAGACTATAGTCATAAAATTCAAAATATACATGCCATTTTTCATAAAAAATATCTTAAACATATGTGATTTTAATCAAAATCGTTAGAGCCATTTTCAAGGAAATCAAAATTGTTTAAAAAATTTTCCTAGTAAAGTGTAGTTTAGGGTGGGGCTATTTTCTTCAAAATCTTCGTGTCGCATCCTTAAAAGACATTAAACTTAAATACCATCTTTGGTTTCTAACCGACTTTTCGTTTTTGAGCTATGCTGTTCACAGACTAACAGACAGATACACAGACACATACGGACCTTTTTCTAATTTTTTTTTTCAGGGGGCCTAAAAGCATATATCTCCGGTGAAATCTCGACATCGAATTTTTATATAGAATACAATACTTCTACTACTTACCAGTATAGAAAGCAAAAAGATAGGCGAATGTCTTACCGAATGAACGAAACCTCACTGCTTCACTTTTGTTAAATGGCGCTCCAATTGCACCTGCCTGGATCCAGTTTTGTGTTCGGTGTACCTGGTGGAGAAGATAAAATGAATGAAGGCCCTTCAGCTTCGACAAACTGCAATATTTCATGAAATAATTACTGCATTTGAACGATTCACAATACCTCATTTACTATGGCGAAGTTTGGTGCAGGCTTATTTTACTCGGTGTCGTCATATTTAGTTCGAGACGTTAACCTACGTTGCCATGAATGCGACTAATTATAGAATACATCCTGTGCAATTGGCTTCTTGTTATTGCAGTTGTTGGATTAATAGAAGGACCCAAAAGGCATAGCAACACTATGAAGACTGATAATTAGGGTTAGATTGAAGGGGAGCAGTACTTGGGGACAGTAAGGATTCTTATTATTAAACTAATTCAATTTGCTTTGAGAAGTCGTGCGTCTGGTACGAAATGATCCTATGTTGCCCAACTTGGTAACGTAAGAGGATGTGTATGGTGTAGGTGAACGTGACTGGCCGACTGAGTTTCAGCAAACTCTCCGCGGCTAATGGGATTTGAATTCCAACTTCATGTTTCTGTAACTCGATACGTCCACAGAAACTGCATATCACATAGTTGTGTACAGCACTGGCTGCGATACCCTGACTGCTCACATTGTTATATCACTGTGGAAAGTAATGTTTATCAACTGCATTATATGTATACAGTCACTACTTTGGTTTTACTCTAGACTGACTGGCTTATGCCACGTTTAGCATTTTAAATTTAAATGAGGAATTCAATTGTTTCATATACGGTCCATTTTATAATTAGACTGACTCCGCAACTAAGGTATTCACAGAAGTGAAGTGGAACCAGCCACTGTCACGTGATTTCCTCCGCGTGGGAAATATAATCTGATGTCTCTGATTGGCCAAAGTTAGATCGGATCGATTGCTAATTGAAGGAAGCAGTAATCGTTTCATATCTAATCTTGGCCAGTCAGAGAGATCATGATATCTTCCCCGCGTGTAGTAGGTGGTACCGCTTTACTAGTTGATCAAAATAGTTGCGATGTCTCTAATTATAAAATTGTCTATACTTCTCTCCGTCCTTTATAAAATTATAATACAGTGATATATTACTTTATGGTCAATATTATCTTTTATAGTTGCTAGTTTCCACACCCGCTGCTTTTTCTACTAATGGATTAATAATCTTATGATATTCACGCAAAGAGGATTTGAAATGTTGGCGGAACGTCTGATTTCCTTGACATCCCCAGAGTCTTCGCAGTTCTGGAAATGCTGCATAGCCTGTAAGTACCCTTTGGTGGGGGAAGAATCCTCGGTCAGAACTAGATTTTTTAGATAACTAGTGCAGGTAAGTACCTAAAATGCTTATACACATAACGAAGTTCACAAGCATTATTTCTGGAACGTTACAGTTAATAGCCTTTAGATATAATATATTTTCAATCTATTATACCTACTGATACTTCATAGCCGAAATTCGTGTGCATAAACGCTACAATGTTGTGTCAATTATTTTAATTTTATTTCTCGTGTGGAATTCAGTATAATTGTGAATGGATAAGAAATACAAGACACGGACACCACGATACACACTATTTAGTCTGTTTATATTTTAATTTCTATTTACACATTAGAAAAGACAGCCTTGTTGTGGATTTTCAAAATATCATAAGAAAATATATGCTGCACAGAATATAAGGAGGGAGAAAATGTATAGGATGAAAGAGGAGCAAGTAGGAGAAAATAGGGAGTAAGCAGCCGTTTTCTCTTCTTTTTTGTTTTTTTCGATAGTTTTGCTTCTTTTACTGTATCACATAAACACACACATACACACACATTTACATACATATAAACACCCATGCCCGAGGGTGGACGAGAGCCCCCAACCCTCTGCTCAGCGGAGCGCCAAAAACATACGTCCCAGCGACCACGGCTACGACGGCCGGCTAGACCTTTGCCCTGGCTTTAATGTTTAGAAACTTCTACGCCTGGTCATAAGATTGTACGAATATGACCAGGTCGAACTGGAATGCCACTCTTATATATTTTCAAATCAAACCTAAAGCGTAAAATATTCACCCCTTGCATTTTTGTTATGAATTTTAAAGCCACTTACGTATGGTCTTTTGCTAAATTATTTCTAAGCATCTTGGGGGTTACTGCGAAAGATTCTGTCTCCTGAAGGACACAAAAATTCGATAATGTTAATTCCTAACAGTTAAGCCATTAAATCGAATAAAAAGAGGGTATTGTTAAAGTATATGTTATAAATATATTTGGTTCATCGTTTGCCAATTGTTTCTGAAGGCATACATAATTTTGAAATTTCACTAGGTTCAATAAATTGGGAGTTTAATGCGCTTTTCATTCCCTTAGAATATTTAGTCGATACGTTTTATATTTTTTCATATTTTTAATGCGGCTAAAATTTGATTAAAATAACTTAACATCGCGTAAATATAAAAGAAGTGTTAGTAAAGCGACTCTGTCGCCCAACCGCAATCATTTCATTAATTCATTTGTCTTATTTTTCTAAAAAAGTGAAGTATTTACCGGATAAAATTCATACGGTTTCTGGTATACTAAACTCACTGATAATTTAATAGAAGTGCTGCAAAGTTTAACAATCCTTACCTTAAGTATTATACAGTGTATGTGATATGTGAAATTCTTTGTGACCTCAAATTCCAGCTTTCAGCTCTAATCATTACAATAAATATTCAAAGTTTATTTGGGGTACATATTTTGCATTACTGAGTCCATCTTCTTACAAAGTTTTATAAGATTCTGAAATTTATTGGCACAAAGCCATAGGTTATGTGGTAAGTTTAAGATGCATTAAATGAGTTATATTTGATAATAGGTAATCAAATTCCAGGTAACACAGAAGCACGGTGCTGCCATTTTTGTATCAAAACAAGGAATGGTTTAGCTATGTTTAACCTTTCCGGTTTCGAAGACACTTACATCAGGTCGAAGGACAATTGTATACCTCTACTGTACATCTGCCCCTAGCAAAGTAAATACAAACAGGTAGCTCCGTCTTGCCTTTGATGTGGTCTAGCTTCGAGATAAAGAGATACAAAAGTAGTCCTCCATGTCAACTTTATTTCGCTCTTACTAATACAATGGCCTCGAAGGAAACAGTAGTACAAGAAACGAGAGTAGGAAATTTGGAGTTTTAGTAACAGCCTTGTCCGTTGGTATTGTATTACTTATAAACGTATTGTGCTCATGCTTAGGCTTTCACAGACGGTGTTGATCAAATAAGTGGCTATCGGGCTTGTATAAGCTGGAGTTAACTATAATCGAGTCAGCCTTAGAAACAGAGTATATGCAAACGAAACATTTCGCATCCCTTCACACTGGCCTCCTGTTCGTATCCCTGTCACAAGCATAAAGCAATATCACGAGCACTTATGTCTCGGGTTTACAGTGCAACAGAACGGTGTACTATTCGAATAATATAAATAACAATAACAATAACAATGATAATGATGATGCTAATAATAATAATAATAATAATAATAATAATAATAATAATAATAATAATAAGAAGAAGAAGAAGAAGAAGAAGAAGAAGAACAATAATACATTGTTTTGTCAAAATCCACCAACACTGTGGGTTATATTATTGATTAGTTCACATTAATCCTAAGTTTCAGGGTATGTTTACGTAACACATTTCTTGAAAAGTCACATACAATTGCACTTGATGTGTTATACTCGTACGTTAACGTGTGCTTTGGTTTCCCGCATATCGCGAGGTAGTTAATGACATCGTGTGTTTACATCAAGTTGGGTTCTAAGAGCGGAATGATTATAACTGAAACGTCACCTTCTGAAGCACAGTACACAAGCTCAATGTTTACTTTTTATAGGAATTTAGCTATATCGTACTTTACTTGAAATAAACACTGGAAATGCAGCACGTTTATAGCCATACCAGTAAAAAAGAAAGTGCGGTAAGGTAATTTTCTAAAACAGCAGCAGCGATGATGATATATTATGATATATTATAATATATAAATTTCTTGTTTAATGACTGTCAATTGCCAGGATCACAACAACGTAACCGCTGTACCGAAAATTTGTCCCACAGTTCTTTTACATGCCAGTAAATCTACTGACATGGATTTGTTGTTGTAGTGTTTAACGCCCGCTTTTACTACTTCGGCACCGCAGGCGGTGACACTGATGATACATGGAATGAAGATGGAGCACCGGTGGAATGAGATGGCGGGGGAAACCGGAGCACCTGGAGAAAACCTGCCCTGACGCCGCTTCGTTCACAACGAATACCACATGCGGCTCCCTGGGATCGAACCCGGGCCGCCTAGGTGGTAGGCGAGCGCGCTAACCGCTCGGCCACGGCGCCGCCTATTGACATGGATTAATTAATATTTTCTTCTTTAACGACGCTGATTGCCAGGATCACATCAGCGTCGCCGGTGTCCCGGAATTTTGTCCCGCAGGAGTTCTTTAACATGCCCGTAAATCTACTGACATGGAGCTGTCGTTTTTAAGCATACTTAAAAACCATCGGTCTGGGCCGGAGTTGAACCTGCAACCTTGGGATTAGTAGCCCAACCCCTAACGTCTAACCAACTGAGTCACCCAGACTGACTACGATGATGATGGTGGTGATAATGATGGTGATGGTGATAATGGTGATGGTGGTGATGGTGGTGATGATGATGCTGATGGTGATGGTAATGGTGATGGTGATGATGGTGGTGATGGTGATGATGATGATGATGATGGTGATGGTGGTGATGGTGATGGTGATGATGATGGTGATGGTGATGGTGATGTGGGTAATGTTGATGGTGGTGGTGGTGTTGGTGGTGATGGTGATGGTGATGATGATGGTAATGGTGATGGTGATGGTAATGGTGATGGTGTTGGTGATGATGATGGTGGTGGTGGTGATGATGATGATGATGCTGATGGTGATGGTAATGGTGATGGTGATGATGGTGGTGATGGTGATGATGATGATGGTGATGGTGATGGTGGTGATGGTGATGGTGATGATGATGGTGATGGTGATGTGGGTAATGTTGATGGTGGTGGTGGTGTTGGTGGTGATGGTGATGGTGATGATGATGGTAATGGTGATGGTGATGGTAATGGTGATGGTGTTGGTGATGATGATGGTGGTGGTGGTGTTGGTGGTGGTGTTGGTGGTGGTGGTGATGATGATGATGGTGCTGGTAATGGTAATGGTGATGGTGATGGTGATGGTAATGGTAATGGTGATGGTGATGGTGATGGTGATGATGGTGATGGTGATGGTGATGATGGTGATGGTGATGGTGATGGTGATGGTGATGGTGATGGTGATGGTGATGGTGATGGTGATGGTGATGGTGATGGTGATGGTGATGGTGATGGTGATGGTGATGGTGATGGTGATGGTGATGGTGATGGTGGTGGTGATGGTGGTGGTGGTGTTGGTGGTGGTGTTGGTGATGGTGTTGGTGATGATGATGGTGGTGGTGGTGTTGGTGGTGGTGTTGGTGGTGGTGTTGGTGGTGGTGGTGGTGGTGGTGGTGGTGGTGGTGGTGGTGGTGATGGTAATGGTAATGGTGATGGTAATGGTGATGGTGATGGTGATGATGGTGATGAAGAAGAAACAGAAAGAGGAAGAGGAACAGAAACAGGAAGAAGAGGAAGAAAAAGAACAGGCGGGAGGAGCAGAAGAAGAAGAAGAAGAAGATTAAGGACCCGGTCTCCGGCCTTTCTACTCTCGATCTGAATATATGTATGGCCCTGGGGCTCTATTTGATTTAGGAATGTACCTCTGGTTACGGTTTTAAATAGGAATCACAACTTTCAGATGAACGTGTGCTAAGCTGTTTTAATGCCTCTGTGAGATTGTTTAGTTCACCTATAATAAACTGGATACAGCTCATCTTGTTTCTGCACCGACCTGTTTAAAGGAAGAAAATGTCAGGAAACAACTACCCAGTCTGGAGTCCGCACTTTTGTCACTGGTACCCGCTGGTAATTACTTAACTGCTTAGGGCAATGCGTTAGTTAAACAAGGTTTTATTAAAGCTTCCAAAACCTTAAAGATGGAAGTTCGATCAGAACAGTGATAATCCGTGTCTTAAGAGTGGAGAGGTAGAAGTATCGCTAGATGCTACCTCCACATTTTTAACTGAATGAAAGCTGCCTAAACGGCATTAACACAGTTTTGTTTACTAAGCAGTACACTTTAGAATAACATAGACATATTCAGACATTTAACTGTAATCCTTAGGTAATATTCACAAATACATTGACGGTTATACAAATGTTATTTCAGTTCCCGTTAATGCTGTATTTGGGGAAGTTTACTTTTTTGTATTCAGTGCTGGTAACCTAATCTAGCAGTGTGGCTGACCTAGTTTACTGCACATATGTGCATGAACTATGTGTACTCATTTCTCACCTTTAGATATATTCTTTACTGCGGACATGTAATATAATTATATTTGATAGCTGATTTTTAGAATTTAAATCAAACTTGGATCTCTACTTCCTTTACATTTGTTAATATGTACTTACGTCCGCTAAGTAAGAGTTGCAACTTATTTATTTTTTAAGCTTAATAAGCAGACTTGGAAAGCTACTGGAACCACCATGTGCAACAGCTGTTAGAAATAATTAATTTTGTTTTCCTGTCAGTACCATTTCTGTTATTCATTGTCCTTGAAATGTTGGGTTAAATGCATTAGGGAATCTCAGAAGTAGGAAATACTCAACTTCGAGGCGTATAATACATTAAATATGCGTTGATATCTGGGATTTTGAATAAGCCTGTTAATAAAACCTAGCTTGGCACATCAGATTAATGTGAAATAGTAAATAATATGAATAGTAAAAGCTAAAAAAGATTGGACCTGCCGTTGAATTCTGTGTGATGTGGTTAAGCCCTCTTCACAATAAGCAAGCGATAAACCAATAAATATGGCTACTTCCTGTCCAGTTAGCTTGGTTAATGTCAATGAAGGTGAGGTAGTGAAATATTCCAAGGCTAAGACATTAAAAATGGCAAAAATGAAATGTGTTGGTTGTTTTTAACAACCTAATGCAAAAGAATCAACTGTAGTGACACATTTTTACTTTCTCTACTACGTAAAGTAGAGGAAGTATTGTATTCCAGCCAAAAATTCGATGTCGAGACTACACGGGAAATGTTTTGAGGCTCACCGAATACAAAAAAAGCATTTTTAGAAAAAGATACATGTGTGTGTGTGCGTGTGTGTGTGTGTGTGCGCGCGCGCGCTTGTCTCTCTGTCAGTTTGTGGACAGCATAATTTAAAAATGAAAAGTCAATTAAAAACCAAAGTTGGTATTTTGAGGATGCGACGCGAGGATTTTGAAGAAAATTCCTCCACCCTAAACTACCCTTTACTTGGAAAAGTTTTCGAAAATTTTGATTTTCTTGAAAATGGCTCTAACGATTTTGATTAAAATGCCATATGTTTGAGATATTTTTATAAGAAATGAAATGTATATCTTGAATTTTCTGGCTAGCCCATGAAGTCCTATTTACTGTGGATGACTTTTTATAACTGGTAAACCGTAAGAGATAGACTAAATCTTATTGTACAAAAACTGTAGATCTTGCTAAAACACACACTTTATGTCTGAATAATGTTTTTTTTTAGAGTGAGTCATTTCGGAGATATTCCGTGTTATTTGTGTAAGTTTTGGAGAACTTACACTTCTGTCAAATGGAACATCGGTATTAATTTTTATATGTTAACCGTGCAAAGGGAACGGAATTTGAAGGCTTGAAAACATTTGACTCGCCCAAAGCCTATATTCCCTACTATACCCCCCACATTCTTCTTGCACCCGTCCCTGTAGCGTGATGGTTAGCGTGTCTGCCTCTCGTTCAAGAGGTCACGAGTTCGAATCTCGCTTAGGGTAATTTGTCCGGATTAGGTTTTCACCGAGGCTTTCCCTTATCCTGAGAAGACGAATGTTGGGTAACTTAAAGCTCTATGGACCTCGAATTAATTGAGCATCATTTCACCCATTTCATTCATTCACCGTCCGATATGACATTACGTTGGAAGACGTTAACTCAACTAACACGAAGAAGATAAAGGACTAAGAGTTTGTAAGAATGGTTAATGCAAGAGTAAAGAAAGTCATGTGAGTGCAACACATCAGATTTTTCAAGTAACCTTGCTCGCACTGCAGTCGTTCTTCAAACCATTCCACGCTCTCCCTTGATACACTCATTTACCGCGCTTAAATAGCAATATACTATTAATAAGCTCTGAAGTAAGGCATTAAAATTATATAATTAGAAACCAACTGTGGAAAACCCAGACTTAATAGCACAAATAGTTCGAAATTATTTTCACTAATAAAATTCTTATAAAATAATTGATGCTTCTACTTATTTAAGTCTACAGCAGTCGTTTAGTAGACAATATGGTAGTTATTCATGTATGCCATTAAGCTCCTTTGATTCCCAACAAGTCATTGTGAGACATACTGGGTTTATCTTTGTTTTATCCAGTTGATAAAAACATAGCGGGCAGAGAAGCTTTTCATACGAAGAAACAGGATATGGGAACGAATGACACCTTACATTTCACCAAATAGGAAACAAATTGCAAAGAAGAAAAATACTGAAAAAAATCAGTGCAGAACGTTTTACATAATTTGAAACATCCGTTGGATAGCCAAAGTATTTCCATGAAGCAGATTTTAAACAACCATCACTACTAAAAGGGCGCTTAATGAAAGCCGCCAGTGAAGCTGAATCAAACTGGTGTTTATTTCTTGCTTTTGAAAGGAGAATTTCCCAAAGAGAGCTCTGCCTACAAATTAAAGATGGTCGTTTGTAGCCAAAATATTGACGTGTGCAGCGCGAAGTTACTTACAAAGGGTAAGTAAGGTTTGAAATACATTATTTGTCAGCAATTTGCTGGTAGCATGCAATAGTTTACATAGCTGTATGGTAAATCAAACCGAATTTAGGCTACCATAAACTAGAACTTAATCTGGATTACATTAAAATTGCTTAATTCTAGGAAAATGTCTTAAATCTGCAATGATTTATGATAATTCTTGATAAAAATGGACTCCATTAACTTTCTCCATGCTTAACGCAGATTATACTTACAACAGCTAACAAGGCATATGAAAATGCAAAAAACACTAGTAAAGTAATAGTTAAGACCCGAACTTTAAGATCCATTTAGCCTTAGTTTTAGATTATTATTACTATCACCAATTATATTCTATTTCTATTATCTTAAAATATGTCGCTATGCTTTACGTTTCAACATGCTGAAAACAGGTTTTTAAATAAAGGTCAACGCCAACAACTATTCTATTTTTCTTCTTCATTTGTTTGTAACTTTAGTTCACGCAAGTATACTTTATCAATAACCATCATAAAAGACATACGATATATTTTACTTTTTATTTTGGTTGTGTTTGTTAACAACGCAGTAGATACTTAGAAAAGTATGTCCAAATAGTTGTCAGGCGAGAGCTCTTTCGTATTATCACCTTCAGATTTTCTTATTTTCTTCTTCTAGTTAACATTTACTTAAAGAACCAAATGTCGAAAGTGTTTGCTCTGTAAAATCTACTCGCATCAAATCGTTTATTATTATTATTATTATTATTATTATTATTATTATTATTATTATTATTATTATTATTATTATTATTATTATTATTATTATTATTATTATTATTATTATTATTATTATTATTATTATTATTATTATTATTATTATTATTATTATTATTATTATTATTATTATTATTATTATTATTATTATTATTATTATTATTATTATTATTATTATTATTATTATTATTAATTATGGTCGTCATCATCAGTATCCGTATCATTATCATTATCATTATCATTATCATTATTTTTATTAATTGCCTTTCCGTTGCACTGGATAACTGCTTGCAGTATGCCTAAATTTTCTGAGATGGAAATTGTGATTTCGGGGAGTTTACACCTGGGAAAATGTAGGGCCCTACCTTCTGCTGTGATCTGACCGCCCTCTCTCGTCTCACTCCTCCCTCGCGGGGGGGGGGGGTGACCCGGGCATAGAAGATCTCTAGATTGAAATGCGGAAGTTCCCTTCCACATCTGTCCCACTTCTTCCATACATGTTAATACTGTTGGTTCCAGATTTAATTTTCCATTATCTTTTTATGTACTGAAAAAATCATTCCGTGTCTTCAAAGCCAGGATTGTGTTTAATAGTTATCTATAAATTCGAAGAACATGCAACTCGTACTGATCTGTGTACCTCTTTTCTGGAAACATTGCCAATTATATCCAGAGTCCCTTTGACTGGCAGGATTGCACTTTACAACCGGGGAATAACTTCTGGTGTGCACGTATGTGCCTTGATATATTATATGTAGGGAAAGCAACAACAATGGGAGCCCCGGGTAAACACCGGAGGTCTGCTTCGGGTGGGTATTTTTTCTGCGTTCACGTCGCTAGCGATGGGGGGCGGTGCAAGTGAGCAAGTTCATTCTGCTGTTGATATTGCAGTCGTATTTAACCGCTTGTGCCTATTAGTCCGAGCTAATTGAGTCTTTCAGATCCATGTAGTCGTATTTTGCTAGCTGTCCATAGTCATTAACAAGTTTTCGACGGATCTGAGAGATAGAGGATAATATGCAACATTTGCTCCCTGAACTTCAAAACAAACATAGTTCTGGGGAACTGGTGTACCCAACTTTAGTTCCCGATTAAGTAAATATATGAATGAATGAACGAACGAACGGACGAACGAATGAATGAACGAATAAATGAACCAACGAATGAATGAATAAATAGCAACATATCTCTTAAGGACAAAGGCCCACTGCTGATGGAGGCGATGAATGTAAGAATTTTCCAAACCGAACTATCTTAGATTTTGCGATCTATATCGCCTTAGGTTTCCTTCTGGTTCACAAATTCATTGTTGCAGATTGGAATTCCACTGTTTTCTTTGAACTGGTTTAAAACTTTGCACTTTTATTTTCACTATCACCGTCACTTATGCTGCAAGTAAAACAGTTCACGACTAACCAGTAAGATTTAGAGTGATTTTTGTGTGTTGTTGATTTGTAGTTCCGGGCTCTGTGCAATGTCGTAAATGTAAGCATGTAATGGAGATTGCAATATTTGGCCAGGAATTCACACCTAATCTTGGCAAAATGAAAGCAGCTGCAGTGAAGTCCTGCGCAGACGGCGGCACTAGCAGTGATAGGTATAATTACGTAGTATTGCGTTAAAACTATTTGTTTGGCAGAGTTGTCATAGGTGCTTCAATATTGATCAACCTAATCTCCACATGCACCTTTGTTTTCCGTTAGGTTGTGTCCCTGGCATTCAAAGTGCCAAGAAAGTTGTAGTAGAATACGTTGCTCTTGTACGCGGCCTTTCCATTCTGTAAAGGGACATCGCTTTACGAATATCAGCCAAAAGGCAATTTCATGTGGGCACCTCCATAGAATGGTGAATGCTAACGAACTCCTCTGACGTCCTACAACTGTTTTCCAAGCACTTGAGGGTATTGCTGCTACCGCATGACTACTCTTCCTACCAGAAATTATTGCAGTAATGAAATAACGGAACTGTGCAGCCACTACATATATGTTGACCGACCATGTAGGACGTTTCATTATCTGACAGTTACGGTACATTACATTCACGAACATGGCGCCTTGTTAACAGAGTGCTTTTACGCAGAAATTCTCTGATAAGTCTAAAATCGGAATAATTATATTTTCCGGAATTATTAATGCAATTTTCCTTGCCAATTCAAATGAAGGCAAACGTTGCTGAGTTGACTTGGATCAGAGTTCAGGATTCCAGCATAGTTTGTGCTCTACGGAAATGCTGTCGTAGTATGTCATTGCTCTTGATCTGCCCATTGTCTTACGACATACTTTTGAAAGCAATTTATGGGCGAAATGAAATACGCAGGTGACAGATGCGACGGTAATTTGAAGCCATTGACCCCAAAATAATTAATTATAGGTATTAATATACATAATTAGTACATGGTGTTATTAAATCACATTTGTGTACAAATATTTTGTACCTATATGTATACCTAAAGAAAAGTGATATATTTTACTGTATATGTAGCTGTGTCATTAATATTAGTGAAGCTATTAAGTGTTAAATTAAATAATTTAAGTGCTATGTTAAAATACTGTCCGAAACCGGGAGATTTAGATGCTATAAAAGTGCTTTAGGAAGCTGGAAATGAGATTCATAATGCCTCTGCAAAGTCATTGTGTAGTATAGCGGGGGTGTAGAACCGTCGTCCTTTTGTACGGTAATTCGCTGTGACCAGAGCGAGCGAGACATCAAGCTTAAACGATATATCCAGAGAAAGCCCCAACTTCATGTTAACATTTTTTTCAGGAGGGAATGAATTACGACTAATAAGAATCAAGAAAGTTAACATGAAATCACAAGACACGTTGCGAGGCGCAAAAGGTCAACCAATGGGAAATTATCGAATTCCGGAATATAGGATAAATACAGATGCTGAAGCCAAAATTGGGAGGTGGCTCTGACACTTCAGATAGGGAAAGTTGGAGACGGATATATTACTACTGTCGCGCCAAAAAGTTTGTGATACATCAGAGCATAATGAAGCGTGTCTATAGTTGCCTTCGAAAAATACGGACCTACCAGCAATAGGCCTAGTCGAAAAGTTAAAGTGCGTTAAAGTCGCGAAGCGATATAACATAGTTAATGATACGGGTAGAGGAATTTCGGCCAAAGCATAAACTCCGTCTTCTATCAGTGCTGTGCTTTGACGACAAGGACAATGTTTGAACGACAATAGAAATGTTAAGTAATAGTGATTGGGAGGTTGTAAATCGTCAGAAGTGCTAAAATAAAAACAGGATACTTCTGAATCTGAAACACTTATTTCTGCTCCGTTACCAATTCCTGTACCGAGGAAAAGTTCATATCCTTCCAAATCACAAATTACGGCTAGCCGAAAACATAGAGCAGAGATGGGTGACTACTGCGTCGAATCTAGAGGGAGGGAGGCAGGAGGCAGCTACCAGGTAAAGCGAAAGCCGTGAACACACCTTAAGGCACATCACACCTTCAAAACTGGAGCCTCAACGTGAAACTATCCTGAGTAAAATGCAACTTACACTTTACAAAGGTGCTGTAGTATATTATAGTATACATGAAGAGGAGTATGCGTACGCTAATACTACGGAATTCCTATATCAGGAATGTGAAACGTATTGGAACTCCAAGGCTGCCATGTTAGAATCTTTCTGGTTCCATCTAGAAGCTTTTAGAGCAGAACAATAACAACCTGTCAAAGACGGATGGGCCTCATAAGGAACTCATTACATGTCTAAAAGTTTTTCAGCAGGAAAAAGTTAAACTGCAGTGTGAAAACGTTTCTACAGTACAACATTGTCCTTTTGCTTATGCCACAATAAAAACATGCTCTACAATTGTTTCCCATTTTGCTAGTTGAATGAAGGGCTGTGGAATTATTTCATGATAGGCGTAACTTGGAGCCAATCAGAAATTCCACATTCCTTAAACCACTTTTCCGGCATTTAACAATGCTTTCCGAATCAAATCAGAAAGAGATTTGAAATACTTCCCGCAGCTTCTGTGAAGCTGTTGCATTACATGTGGGTGCGGAGAAGGCTGCTGAACACCAGTCGAGTAGCAAAAGACCCAAACTTCCATATGAAGAGTGGCGCATCGACTCAGTCACGATGAAGTAGTGTTGTACTTGTCAATTGATACAAGTGACTTCGAAGATGACTTTCTGTTACACTGGTGAAAACAAAATCAATATTTCTTCCACAATTATCTCTGGTGCCGAGATATATATTCCCAATTACGGCCACTAGCGCTCCTAGTGAGCACTTTTTCAGTGTCTCGGCAAACAGTTCAAGAATGTAGATCTATAATTCATCCCAAGCATATAGGCAGCCTTTGTTTCTAAATATATACTATAAAGTACTAAGTACAACAGTGCAGGGAACATCAACATTTGTACTGTGATTTCATATTATTCATATACCTATATACACATTTTAATTTTATCTGTTGTTGGTATTCTCTGGAAATGCTACAATTGTATAAGGTCGATAAGATACAAAGCTGATGTTCAAATGGATTGACCATTAGTACTTAAATTATTTGCTCAGTAGCGAATATGTTTTAAAGAAATTAGTAATAAATTTAACAGTGTAAACAGAACACTCGTGTTATCTTTCAGTAAGAATTTGGAGGGAAATATAGTTAAGGGTATAATATTTAACTTGATGTAACAAGGACAGTTCATATACCTCACATACGTTTGATAAACGCGTCCTGTATACCCCTGGCATTGCTATCACAAGCGCCTCGTTACTTGAGCGAGGTCTCGGGCAGCACTCGGAAGGATCACGGCAGATACAAACCACGTGGGTTAAGTAAATATGTAAGAATAGATTTATCTTGCGATTTAAGACACTTTATGTCGCTACTCCTCATATACATATATTTAGCCCCAGGAAGAGTGATGCATACTAATATCCTGAAAATAATCACATTAAATTAAAATATAGGTTGAAAAAATCGTGGCCGAGTAACGATTAAATAAGCAGCTATTCTGTAATGTAATTGACATTTTAGTGTTACCTCAGACTACTTCTTTAATCCCCGATATTTGTGATTTAAACCAGTAGGCAGTAGTGTGCGCCAGGCGCCGGGCTCTGTGCGTTGAGGGAACATAACAAGTATATATTTGCATGCGAATAAGTGGATACAGCTTTTGGTGGATTATGAATCAACTGGCTCACGTTACCGTCTTTACTACATAACTCGATGCTAATTTACTGCATTACGGTGAGATAGGTCCCATGTTGAAACTGGCGCTTCGACCGCAAAACTCATAACCTGCAACCCCCTCGTGTGTGTGTGTGTGTGTGTGTGTGTGTGTGTGTGTGTGTGTGTGTGTGTGTGTGTGTGTGTGTGTGTGTTTGTGCATGCGCGCGCACCTCGTCTGTAATGAATGCCGGTTGTAACCCTGACACTAATATGAAATTCTCATCAAATGGTGTATGTTCAAAGCAGCTGGCTGACAAAAATAAGATGGGCAACATCTGGTGGTAAGATATTCGCATAGTCCTTAGACATCTCAACCAGAATGACACCCTATCACAAACACAAATCCACGTTTTATTATCACCGGCTGACTTATTAGGAATTATATGGGTGCAGTGTCTATGCAGCGGTTTAAAATAAGAGTTGAGGTACTTTATGGAAGTCACGAGTACCTACAGTGTTAACTCGTGTCTACAGCATAGATGGTCAAAGTTTAGAGAACATTAGTAAATCTGCGACAATTTAAGCATAACGTATTGATAATTTGAGTGAAAATTCCTTATTTTAAACTGTGCATAAATGAGTTCCCTTTACAGTTTGGGCTCTATAAAGCAAATTATGTGGTTCATTCATAATTATAAGCAAATATGATTTTCAATATAAATTTGTGGCTTTAAATACGAATCCTATGGTATTTTTGAGGCAATTTATAACACAAAAACATATCTAAAATGGCGTTTGCTGTATCACAATATGTCAATTAGGTTCACAGAAACTGAAACCATGTGGCTGATGCTGCAGATAGAACGAAATGGTAAATCTTTCTTCATATCCTTTCTTTTTGTGAATGGAGTCCGAATGCTATGTTCAGCGCAACTTATTAATAACCTGAAAATAATGCTAAGAAAAGCATTTGTAGCACTGTGACACCAATTACCTCGAAATTAATTGCAATCTGAATTTCGTACTTGAGACGCAACAACGCGGTGAACTCCAGAATGTGCAACTCCGTTGTATCCCAAGCGTCAATTTCACTGTGGTCGAGTGGTCAGCGTTCTGGCTTCTAAATCCAAAGAGTCCGGGTTAACTTCCTGGCTGGTGGAGATATTCCCTAATTACCTTCCACAGAGTATAGGTATGAATGTGAATGTGTCTAACATTACAATTAATGAAAACAAAACGTTAAATCATCTGGAGTTAACGAGTTGTTTCTCAAGTCAAAGCTCTCGATATTTGTATAGAAATTAAAGGAAAGTTACGCAAATTAAACAATTAAACATAAATAACCTTCACGTTACAGTATTTCTTGGTATATGATTAGCCCTTTGCGATGTAATAAACGCAGTTATCAGTGGTATTCTCCAGGTTGTCAGTTGCGTGGAAAATACTACGGGGATTCCGTGTTAAAAATCATACATTTATGTTGAATATGACATTGGCTTACGTTTTTCAATGAGCTATACTATCTACTTTAATGAACCCCTCCCCAACCTTCATGCCTGTGAAGGTCGTTTATCAATTCCTGTTTTTGTTTCCAAGACATTTGCGGTGGAGTTTTTTGTGACTCGTTCGGTATATATTCTTATATAAGGGCTTGAAAAAAGTAACTTAAGGTTTTAAAAACATTTCAGTGCTTTATGGTCGAAAACAAATACTTCTATTTTTATCTTTTTTTAAATTGTAAGGTAACCGTTAAATTTTGCCAAGTCCTCCAGTTTAATTGTACAATATTTGAAACAAGTTGGCTAAACAATGCAAACCTTTACACAGGGGATGAAAATAAGTTAGAAGTTCTTGATAGGTGTAAGATGGCCTATAAATTTCGTTTGATCCTATGGCATAGGTGTACGATGTTTCGTGCAAACATGCCAAAGAGTGCGTCTTTGTTTCCCATTGGTCGAAAAGAAGTATTTAAAATGATACGTTTTTAAAAGTCATAGGGCAGCTTATTACCTTTTCTAGGTTCTAGAATCCAAGTGCACTAAGTTTGAAAACCCCAGGGAACAAATTGATTTCTAGCATATCAAAAATAATACTTAAATTTTGACAAATGAGAAAGAAATTTAGTGATATGAAAACGATATGCAACTCCCATACTCTTCAGCAATTGCATTTCAAAATACTTTAAGACTCCCCATTCAGTTATTTGGCCTGAAGACGTTAACAATCGGATATTCCGCTAATAAAGTGCCAAAAATATCGTCTGATATTCATAATCAACAAAACAAGATATAAACGGGGTGAAATGAATTTATAATGATAATATGATAATGATAATGATAACGATAATGATAACGATAACGATGATGATGATAATAATAATAATAATAATAATAATAATAATAATAATAATAATAATAATAATAATAATAATAATAATAATAATAATAATAATAATAATAATAATAATAATAATAATAATAATAATAATAATAATAATAATAATAATAATAATAATAATAATAATAATAATAATAATAATAATAATAATAATAATAATAATAATAATAATAATAATAATAATAATAATAATAATAATAATAATAATAATAATAATAATAATAATAATAATAATAATAATAATAATAATAATAATAATAATAATAATAATAATAATAATAATAATAATAATAATAATAATAATAATAATAATAATAATAATAATAATAATAATAACAACAGTGATGATGGTGACGACAACGATGATGATGCTGATGATGATGATGATGATGATGGTGATGATGATGATGATGTCTTTACCCTAAGATGAAAAACATGCTTCAAATGTGGGATCCATTTACATTCAACTGTGGTTAAATTCTGAACCGAGGTAGTACCAACTTCGGAGGCATTTGAAACGATATAGTGCACCAATACTAATAGAGAATATCAACGGATCTCTGTCTAAATGTTTCATTCATATTACTAACCACAGTGTCATAAAGTGAAGCAATTGTTTGATGTCACACAGAAGTCAATAATATCTTTATTTTCTAAATGAACTGGGCTTAACTTCGGAGTTCATAGAAATTAAACAGCTCACTGCAACCTTTATCATCACCTAACTCTCCAATTTAGTACTCTTTCCTGTTAAATAATCTAAATCAGGACTGCATAGAACTAGTTTTTACCTATCAGTAGCTCGAATGTGGAAAATTATAAAGATCTATATGCTAGAGGACATTGTAAACTCCAAACTAAACACATAAAAATTCCTGCTTCCAAAAGGGAAGGTCAGCAATTATTAATCAAATAGATTGCGTTTCTAATGAGTACCAAAGTCTCTTTTTGCACTCATACTGAGTTACAAATATTATATTCTAAAAATTCGAAGTACCGACATCCATTTTATATTTGTAAACATGGAATTATTCAATAATTCATATGACTGCAGATTACATGGCTGGAAGTTCACGTTCTCGCATGCCGTTACACTAATCGATCTTTGCACCGGCAGGAAGTCGATTATAATAGCAACGTTTCCGGATTATCTTCTGCTGTGTTGCCGGATGTTTTCGCGTCATAGATTTGGAATGCTTCTGTTTGACGTTTCCTGGGACTGTAACGCATTTCAAATCTGTGATGCGGAACACTCAGAAACCAGCAAAAGATAATGAACTAGCTCGCGGAAACTACGAGATCATTTAACATTTCCATAGTTTGCATAGAAAAGGGTAATAATGAATGCCTATTCCGACAAGAACTGCTTGTTGTGGTGCTAAACGAACTATGCCGTAAGCAGTATTCACCTAAACCTAGGTAAAAATATTTCACACTACGCATAGGAGAATTTATTATACGTATAGCAAGGCTTTACGAAAGACCCTCAAAGCTTTGGAAACATGATTTAAATTTCTGTGTAGATTAATTAAAGTTGGCTACTATGTTAGTAAGCAACATTCTTAAGGTATGCTTTGAGCAAGGTATATACGAAGGTGGTCTGAAAAGTTCTTGGAACGGAACAGAAAAAAAGTACCTACGTCACTCAAATTTCTTTTATCTTTTAATGTTGTCTCCTTGTAGATTGATGAGCTTGGTCCAGCGATGTTCCAATGCTTTGGTCCCAATGTGAAAGTAACATTCCTTCAGATCTGCAGATCTGCAAAATAGTTGTCATTTGTTGAATGAATTTTTCAGCTTCAGGAAGAGATGGAAGTCTGACGGAGACTGCTAAACCTGTCTTTTTTCGCCTATCTTTTTTTTTTTTTTTTTTTTTTGTAATTGGTCCAGGATATTAGCATAATATTCTCCAATAGCTTTTTGGCCACTGAGGAGATAATCTACAAACAGAATCTCCTTCACATCCCAGAACATTGATGACATGATCTTTCCTGTCGAAATATGTCTTTGTTTTCTTTGGTGTCGGAGAATCAGCATGTTTCCATTGCGTTGACTGTTTTGTGTCTGGGGTATGGTGATGGACCCAAGTTTCATCTGTGGTCATAAACCAGCGCAAAAGAGTATCTTCTCTGTTTCTCCCAAAACGGGCCAAGCATTGTTCCGATATTTCCATTCGCATGCGTTTTTGATCTAGCGTCGAGAGTTGTGGCACCCTTTCGCAGATAATTTTGTCATATCTAATTCTTCAGCTAAAACGTGATATACCCTTTAAGATGACATCCAAAAAGTTTAGTAATTTCTCGCACTTTCAATTGATGAACTTCATAACTCATTTTGTGCACTTCTGTATTATTTCTGGGGTGGTGATATACCTCAGCCGGCCACTGTGTGGATCATCATCTAAGCACTCCCAACCAAATTTAAATTCATTTGTCCATTTTGCAACCGTTGAATGTGAAGGAACAGAGTCCCCCGGTGTATTCTGAAAATCGGCATGAATGTCCTCTGCCTTCATACCTTTCTGTACCAAGTACTCAGGCAGTGCTCTAATCTCGATTTTTTCCGGGCGCAAATGATCTAGCTGTGGACGGTCCCTTAAACTCCATTCACTCACTCACTCACACACACACTCACTCACTCACTCACTCACTCACTCACTCACTCACTCACTCACTCACTCACTCACTCACTCACTCACTCACTCACTCACTTACTCACTCTCGATCATTTCCATCTTTGCAAATCACTACGCGAGAACAACAATAGAGGCATGTCAGCACCACAACACTCTTCCAAGAGTATTGCCGTAACACACGTTTACAGGCAACAGTTGCATGAATATCACGTGAACAACTCATTGTGCTAGCGCTGACCTGTCGTGGTGATTCCGAGAAATTTTCAAACTACCCTTATTTAAGTTCTATATATTTTAATTATAGCAAGTGGCCCACCTAATCCGGCATTGGCGTAAGTAGTCTGCCAAACAATTGCACAACTCCACAGCACAATTCTGATCATAGGGACGGCAGTGGTGTGTTCTGCCTCTCAGGGAAGACGTGAGATGAGAGGCAGTTGAATTAGCGTGTATGGTCAATGATAATAGACAATAACGGTATAAGCAACCGAAGAGGTCTCACTTTATTTACAGGTTCATTATTCTCTAGGAAATAACCTCACTCCTGTATATGGTGCTGTTGTCTAACATTACGAATTAGAGGTTGTAAAGTGCAAGCATGAGGGCACGTAATGTTACATTAGCATTTGTTCGTTTCTTACTAACGTTATTTTAGTATTTATTTATTATTGTTATTATTATTATTATTATTATTATTATTATTATTATTATTATTATTATTATTATTATTATTATTATTATTATTATTATTATTATTATTATTATTATTATTATTATTATTATTATTATTATTATTATTATTATTATTATTATTATTATTATTATTATTATTATTATTATTATTATTATTATTATTATTATTATTATTATTATTATTATTATTATTATTATTATTATTATTATTATTATTATTATTATTATTGTTATTGTTATTGTTATTGTTATTGTTATTGTTATTGTTATTGTTATTGTTATTGTTATTGTTATTGTTATTGTTATTGTTATTGTTATTGTTATTGTTATTGTTATTATTATTATTATTATTATTATTATTATTATTATTATTATTATTATTATTATTATTATTATTGTTATATTATTATTGTTGTTATTATTATTGTTGTTTTTTTGGGAGTATTGATAGTATAAGTTCTGTAATAAGGATTGGCATAATATCTAATTTTATTCATGTAAAAAAGTAAAAACAGGAATACTTAAACAGTGTTAAATGTTACCGTTATAAACATAACAAGATATAATACCCCAATTTAAGATAAATTTGTTTTAAAAATTGCTCAGAAGTTTTGTTGCCAGTGGTGGTCACATAATCCCCCCCCCCCTTCCGTTGGTAGTATAGGTTCTGGAATGAGCCTTGGCATTGCTAGGGTTAACCCATACTGATTTACAATTAGTGCAGGCAAGCAGCGATTAGTTTGAAATCTCTTGACACCTTCTCGTGTCAAGTTGCTACCGCAAAATCCGGATCTGTTACTGCTCTTGGGTTAAAAAATTGAACTTGGTGTCTCAGTAGAAAATTGGGGCGGGAGCTATAAAAGTAACACTTAGGAAAAGCCATGGTGGTGTGTTGGCCTTGTTCTTTACTAACAACAGCTGTTGCCGCTTGGGACGGCAATCCATAACCGCCACATCAGATAAGAGGACATGGTACTCAAAGAAGACGTTTATAGGGAAATTGGGGCAGCTTTACATGCGATGAACATCCATTTGACGAAGATGTAAAGCCACTCCTTCCAGCGCTATTTGGTTGTAAATCTATATTGTGCCTTCCATCAAACGGACCTTAAGCTGTTAGTGAAATCTGTATTTGAGAACAGTGTTATTCATAAGTCGGTCATTTTTTATGCGGAAACACGGAAGTCTTGGTCAGACCGTATGAGCTACTTGTTAGTTTATATGGATATTGTAACCAACTTCAGTCAAATTTTCGTACAGTCGAGGGCATGGAAACGTGCCGATGCTATTGGCTTCCTGCAGTGGTTCCACTTTATTTAATGGTGCTAGAATCCCCTTATAAACCGTGTTCCACACCAGCTCTGGGTGAGAAAATCTCGTATTGGTTTGAATTCAAATTCGGCGCACTTCTATTAGAATATGAACGAAGGTCGGGCCTAGGTGAGCGGCAAAATGGGAGGCGTACAGAAACATTTTACTTCAGTGGTTGGCAGGCACCATGTCTGCCTACACCAGCTCCTGAATGTGTCCTTATCACTCGAATACTATCCTCAAAAATCTTACGCCATTGCTATCATTTTATCTGTGAGATACATGATATAAATTTCATAATAAATCCCCTATTTACACTAGTGTTTTGAGGAAAGGTAATATATAAATAATAGTAAATGTTGGTTTAGCATTTTATTAACCAAAACCTACATATTGTTAAGTAAAAGTTAGTAAAACAAAATAGAAAAAGATTCTTATGAAATTAGAAAAGGAGTAATTATAAACTTGCTTTACACTTTTAGAAACACACAGTAATAATACATTTTAAAGAAACAGTTTCTTCATCAAACTAGTCACAGTCTTCTTCGTTCTCTGAACCTTCTGTGTCACACGCATCAATACAAACAAAGGCACAATGTTGAAGGCACAAATACTGCTCATAAGACTTGCAGGTATACTTTGTCAGTATCGTTGTTTTTGTAGTCCAATAGGATTAACGTTTTCTACAGGCAACTTAAATGCTTGGAGGGTTCACATGAGGAATGCTGGTTTGTTGCCCTCCAGATGAAATTTCACAAAGCCTTCCACAAATTGACCGAGGTAAACGAGGCATAAGTGACCGCCTAATCTACATCACTGGGATTATTTAGGTCAAAAACTTCCTTTTGTGATGCCATCCAGTTCCTGCAATTGAGAAAAATATCATAACAGAGTATTCTACTAGCATATAGCTAATTAGAAATAATATTCATGGCATTTTGGAATGAAACAAATGGAAGAGCAAGAATGATAAAATAACTACATAAATACTATCCTTGTATCTCAGAGATACATGTGCCAGTATTTTTTTAAGAAAACATAATTTATAACAAAACGGAAAATCTAGTGGTTTTTATAAGACTATATAAAAACTGAATAATGGGAAGAAAACCAAATATAAATAGAAAAATAATACTTACGAATTTGCTGTCGTCGTATCTGAGAGATACACAGTGCGCTGATAAGAACGACCTTCATCTCTCAAGGGATGACACTAAGCTATTGTTTGTCTTTCTAGGAGTTAAGAAGATGGGTGACAGGAGCGTCAGGTCATGCTACGGCCGATCTTGTGGTCATAAAAAGAAGTAACTATGTATCTCTGGGATACAAGGACAGTAACCGAGTGTTATGTAGGTTTGATTCCAAAAGTCCTCACCAGGTTTGAGGTCGGAGCTCTCCGTGGAAGAAGTGGTTTTGCCATGCGCAGTTTATCGGCACGATTCCAGGCTCTTGACTGTACTTGATGTGACATATAAAAGGAGACTAGATTACAACTAACAAACTTGACCGAATCGGGTCCTTTAAGGATTATTAAGATCTAAACTGTAACGGGGTTGCGGCCACATGTAACAACGTTGGGTGCCACTTTTGTGACGGATTCTTTTCTGTCACATGAAATGCCGTGCTAGCTCATCCGGTGCAGTAGCTGCCTCTCCGCTGTGCGCCGCTGCGTTGATCTTGATTGGGATTAGGTAGGCATGAGTAGGATATTTCTCAGGCGCGAGGTTAGATGACAAACACAGCACAGACGTTTACTAATTTTAATCTCCACCACTTCATTGCCTCGAAGTGCCGACCTGAGCGAGTTTCTGGTATTTCGTTGTACGATTGCTATTTACTTCACCTTACGCTAATCACTGTCGTGTTTCACACATCGACGTTTTTGGCGCGAAACTATACATATTCGCGATACAGGTTGACCTTCGTGGCGACCTCGCAACAAACAGACCGTCAGTCCCGTTCCCTTCCAATTTTTCCTATTTATCTCTCACCCCCGCACTTTCTCTCTAGTCCCGTTATGGGGGAGGGGTGTATTTTCCCCAGCTGTGTCCTTGGACTTTAGGCAAAACGTGCCTCGGCGCGAGATGACAAAAGATTTTTTTCTCCTCTGAAATGTGCTCAGGTCAACATACTTTCAAGAGGCAGCTTCTTTACACAATACAAAATTATACTTATACCTAAAAGTATTATATTTACATTCTAATTCTAAAATTACAATTATATACACACAGAAGTTCCCGTCTCAAAACAAACCTCGTACCGTAGTGAAATACAAAATCTGCCGGAGATTTTCTTTGGCACTCTGGTACAAATGAAATAAAGCAAATCCTTTTTACATGAGATTTATTAGAAGGTTATGGAATCCAGAAACTTCAATGCGTATATCCATGGAACTATACGTCAATTAAATGAATATAACACATGATTCGCAACGTTATAAACAAGATCGATTGTCACGTTATAAGCTTTATCTTCTGTTTGTATTACAGCATGCCCTTGTATATATGTTGCTTGGAATAAAAGATAACCGACTTTTGTTTCTACACACGTTCTCTACCAAGCACAGCAACCAATCGGAGTACACCCATTCCCTGTGGAGTGCAGCAACTGCTCTATTCGATGACATTCTCAACAAAGACTTTTTAAATTTTCTTTACTCATTTTGTAATTTATTAATTTAAATGATATGCCCTAGAGCACGTCCGCCATGCAGAATAGGGCTTTGCAATAGTTGCAGAGTTGTCAAAATGCTGCTTATTCTGTTCGAGATAGTACTACATATGCATACAAGTTTCCTCTATTTGAAATATAGGTATAGATTTCCCTACTATAGGAACCATGAAGGTTCTTAATTTATTCTGCAGTAATGGTCGGATTTTCAACAATACTATGGATTTAATCAATCAAAAATGGATATATATTTTAGTTTAAATACAAATTATTAACTGTATGAGTTTATAGGGATAAGTTGTTTAAGAACAGAAAAAGTGGAGGAAACCTTAGTTACATAAAATAAGGAATGAGGAGAACTTTTATAATTTACTTTACCTAAAGTCAGATAAAAGTATAATCGTTGAGAAACTGTAGCTGGTTGTTTTAAATTTAGTTACAAAGAAAATACATCTTCTGTGCCCTTCTGAGTCTTTTTCCGCTACTCTGGTTTAAGGTCGCCAGTGCTTTTCCTCTTACAGTTGATTACAAAGTACAGCTTCGTTCCATTCATACATTAGCAGTTTCCTCTAATGCAGTTGTAGGCATAGCTTTGCTTGGCTTTTCTGAGAAAGACATTTTCAACGTTGAGGAGGTAATAACAGGTCTTCCGTAATCTAAAGCAACGCCTTGTACCTTGTCTAGAGCTTGCCTTTGGTAAACTTAAGATGTAAGTAACTTCGGCGAGTTTCACTCTGTTCTGCTTATCCAACTACCATATCTGCGCTAAAGAGAGTAATTTCGAGCCCACTTTAGCTCCAACACTGCATTAGATGGCCCAACATGGCGTATTTCGTAGTAACATTATGAGCTCAATTACCCTCTGGAAAATAATGGGCATGAAGTTCATTTTAGCACGCTTATACCTCATAGTTTGTGAAAATAAACAAGTAAATACATAAATAGTTAAACAAAGAAATAGTGAAAAATTCATAACAGGAAAAATACTTTTTTCCTAAGTTGAAGGATATTGTTACGTTGAAGGTAATAATATATTATTTCACAGTGAAGGAAAATCACTTTGGTCAACTTATGCAATGTATTCTTGTCACACGTAGATATACAAGAACAGAGGTCATACATATTGTGATGCAACGACTACGGCCAAGGCTATGGGAAGGTCTACGCCGGGCAGTCGGAACTGTAAACAAATTAGGATCAGGTTCGCCCAGCGTTAACATAAGCGCTATTGCCAAAGAACTAGAATTTCCTAAATGTTTCTCCTTCTCGAATGTTCTGGAACCTGTGAAAATTTCCTATGACTAAATAAGTGGGCGCTTTCACAAGTTGAGTCAGAGAGTCTCGCAAACCGAGACACTACCTGAGTGAGTGAGTGAGTGAGTGAGTGAGTGAGTAGGTGAGTGAGTGAGTGAGTGAGTGAGTGAGTGAGTGAGTGAGTGAGTGAGTGAGTGAGTGAGTGAGTGAGTGAGTGAGTGAGTGAGTGAGTGAGTGAGTGAGTGAGTGAGTGAGTGAGTGAGTGAGTGAGTGAGTGAGTGAGTGAGTGAGTGAGTGAGTGAGTGAGTGAGTGAAGAGCAAGACAGTGAGCGAGTTTGTCAATGTCTTTGTGTTGCAATGAAAACCGCTGTTCTCCGTGCAAGTTTGTGACGACTGTGGGACGTCCAGTAAGTGCTGTATGCAATGGATTAGAGATGTCTTCAATACCCTAGCAAGTGAACCATCTGGAAAAAGAGGCTACGTCGAGCGCATTTCGTTATAGAAGAAGGAGAAGGGGATTGTGAATGAAAAGCGAAGTAAGTGTGAACAGTGGAACTAGTTCACATTAGTGAAGTCACTGTGAGTTAAGCAAAGTGTTAAGGAAAATTGAACTACGTTATTGAGCGACAGTGAAAACTGAGTGAAGTAGCAGTTTAAAAACGGGACAAAGTCCCAATATTGCATTTGTAATGCCCTCTCCTTGACGAAATTAGTATGCCATCGGAATGGCTAGAAGTAACTTAACAGTTACATGACTGTAATCACTTAAAAAATAAAAGGAAAAGGAAGCAATCAGTTACTCAGTAACGGTTACGAAAATAACTGGAACAGAAATTACAGCCCAATTTGAAAATTTGCATTCACTGCGTATGTGTATTCCTAACAAATGTTAGCACCTGTTACTATCGCTGCAACTGGTTAACTTGAGACAGTATTAGTAGACTAACTAACCCCTAGCGCAACAGCCCTAACGGGCCAAGGCTTACCGCCCGGCCGTTGCATCCCCCACCTCTCCCCACTACAGGCGTCATGAGTGGGGTACAGTACTGGAGGGTGGGACTCGGTCAGCGCCCTGAGCCCCCCCGGCCGGTTATGCAGCCTTCGCAAGCTGGGGCGCTACTTCTTATCAAGTAGCTCCTCAATTGGCCCCTCCGGGACCTAACGAGACTGAGTGCACCCCGTACCAGACCTCCCAGCGGGAGAAAAACCCCACGCCGGTAGAAAGGATCAAACCCGGGTCCTCCGCGTAGGGTATAAGTAGGCACTGTTAGTAATTAATACTCACTTCTAATTAAGTAAAACAAATTTGTATACAAATTACTAACAATAAATAGCAACGTAGAATAATAAAGAGAAATAATAGCAACGGAAATAGCATCTAATGTTAATAATTACATATCCTTACAGGAAATCAAATATTTGTAGAATAATTGTTATTTAAACCTTTGTGTAATATTTCGTGTAATATTCGAACTGGAAAAGGGGTAAAGATATAATATTTGGTAGACGGGAAGTCGAGGGTAATTGGTGAACTGTAGTCCGAAGAGTCGTAGTTTATCGAATTTCACGCAGACATTGAAATGCGCATGCGCACTGACTCCTGGCATGCCTTGCGAGTAAAACGACGCCATTTGCATTGGCAGTGTTGCAGTGTGCTGTTCACAGTTTTGGTTGAAAGTGTTTAAAGCAGCCTATGAGCCCGTCGACTGTAAAATACGGTCTGTGATTTGATTTTTGACAGCAAGGAACCTTTCAGCAGCAGACGTCCATGGACAGATCAGTGACGTGTATGGACCCAATGCGATGAATGACAGCAAAGTCCGTAAGTGGGTGAGAGCTTTCAAGGCCGAACGGGACAGTGTCCATAATGAACCGCTATCAGGCCGGCCATCAATGATTACAGAAGATTTGGTCAATACCGTGGATGAAAAGATCCCTGAAGTTCGATGATTGATAATTTCCACTGGTTATACAACGACTGGTTATCCTCACAGGCGAGAGACCTCTATAACGTCGGCGTACAAAAGCTTGTAGAACGTTATGACATGTACAAACAAATAGTGCAACTATGTAGAAAAATTGGCAACGATGTAAGGAATTAAATACAACTATCGATGATGGTTTGACGTATAGAAAACATCGGACATTACTTTACGCATTGCACTAGTAATAAGTGGCTCAGACCCAGTCAGCCATTAGCGAAGTCCAAAGTAGGTGTTCTACCGTATTTTACTTGATTAGTTAAATTGCGGGTATTAAGCAAATAGAGGTGGGGTTCTGAGAATTAACCAACCATTTCAGTAGGTGGTTTTTTTTTATTTTATTTTATTTTTTTTTTTTTTTTTTTTTTTTTTTTTTTTTTTTTTTTTTTTTTTTTTTTTAATTATTCACCAGCTCATGATCCCTGGCAGGAATGCAGAGTGTCGGTACGTCAGTAAACAATTCCAGGTACACAGTGATACATGAAGCTGGAATAGTGCCTCTAGTCGCGCTTACGATAGTAGTACTAACGTTTGAATGCGTATTCACGCTAGATTAAAGGAAGTCGCTCAAAATAGCGGAACTCAAATGTTATTCTCAGTTTACACAGTATATTTAGCTTATAAAAAGTAAACCATGTTTTCCACTACTCCGTATTAATTTTACCTTGGCCCAAACTAGTTCTATGGGATTGAGATCACACATGTATGGGGGCAAGCAAGTCAACAAGAGTTTGGCTCAATAAAACCAAAAATGCGTCCGCTTTAAGAAGCTCTTTAGGTTTTTTTGCTTCAATCATTCTATGAAGATCTGTTTTACGCATAGAACTGTCACTCTGAACCCCTTTATTTTGCAACTATAGTAACATAGCAAATTTCACAGCACTCCTGAGCGGGAGTTTATCTACTTCTGCACTACCTTTTTCAATACTTCTGACATAACGCTGGTGCCTCATACGATTTTACAACTCAAATTAATAGCAACTAACAGCGGGTAAAGATAGCGCGAGTAACATTGGAGATAAGTTAGCAACATAGTCAGCAGAATAATGTTACGCGAAAGTTTACAAAACTCGGTTTACACTACGTGAAATATCTCTCTTCTGCCCTTCACTCGCCTAAGGTCACGAGTTGGTAAACAGACAGTAGTTGTGGCAATATATAGGTGATATACGGAATAATTTATCAGAATTAAAAGGTAAAACCACTAAATGGAAGGTGGAGCCTAATTGAAATAAAAATGCGTGTGTCGAAGCACCTCGTTCATTAAATCAGCGTTCATTCAGAAGTCAGAGCTACAAAAGCTCCGTCTGTACCACTCACTTATTCTGCTCATTAGCGCTCTGTGTTCATATTCATCACTCAGATGGTCCGCCAATGTAAATACGTTAAGTGTTGTCGGGTCATGTACTAAGCGACTTTAATTACGTGAAAGTGACGTTAGGAATAGGAAAATAATAATAGCTTGGCTTGCCGAAATGTAATTTAACATTTTATTTTATTGGAGTCCGACAAATAAATACAAATTGTAGCAGTAAAGCGCAATCGAAGTGATTTTATTTTAAAATCACTCCATTACCCATGCCCACGAGATGAGTTAGACCGAGGTAATCTACAAACACAAATTGTCATAAATGACAACTTTGCGCAAACCGTTGCAAACCATATACCCAGCTGTGCTTTATGCATTTTTGGTAAGGGTTTCTAACAGAGAGGTTCCAAGTTCGAATCTCGCTTATGCCTGCGCAGTTTTAATTCAGTGATACGTGTTGTATTTTACTTAAAGATGTATAGTCACTTGATTAAAATGTTTGTCACCGCATAAACCCTTGCAAAATAAAGCAAAATTACCAGCGCTCTATGCACAATTATGAGACAGCTTCAAACAGGTAGACGGGATTAGGGAACACAATGTATACCATTATCAAGTGACATGCTTTAAAGAGATACATAAGATGAGATTAGATATACGGATGTCACGCAGACAGCAGACTTTTACCGGTTGATAAGTGTTCGAGCTGGTGCTTCAAACATAATAACGCAGCTTCTAGAACAGCCATTTCCAACCTTGTCCCTCTGAAGACGCTTACGTAATTAGCGCTATTCCCTAACCCTCTCCTTTAGTCGGAGGGTGGACCAGGTCTTACTGTGGCATGTAAAACTTACAAGTAGACAGTCAGTATCCAGTGACGGACACAAGCAGGGGATTTCATGCCAATTTCTAAGTCATACCTTGAATTTTTTGGGAATGTCCTCAGATGATCTCTTGATTCTGGATGATTTTTGCATAAATGGTAAGCAGTAAGAGACAGACAAAGATTTACTAAATACAAAACGTGGATTGCATTAAAGAAAAAAACACAATTTATGTCAAACACCCCTTCTATTGTTTTAGTGAACCATTTTCGAGATATTCTTTATTATTTGTTTGAATTTGCCAATAATTATACTTTTCTCACATAGGAATATATTATTCTTTTTTTATCTCGAGGCGTTGCAAAGAGAACGGAATTTAAAAAGCATCGCATAGCAACTATCTCTTAAAGCACTTCACTATCGCTTAAAGCCTGCCGTGTTCCCATATTCCCCTTGCACCTACAACAAAATTAGCAGTGAGATAATTTCAGAAAATGCTTATATCGATTAAAATATAATAGAGGAATAAGGATCGGCAAGAATAGTGTGCATAAGAGAGAGTACAGTTCTACATATATTTGCAGAGTTTCTCCAAATTGAACTATAGGTACTAAATGTTTCTGTTGTTACATGTTACGCGAAGATCACTTGGTGCATCTTCTAAGGCTGTCACTTCGACTCTGTCGCCAAATATTGATTAGACTTCTTAAACTTAAGCAGTACCAAAGAAGTCACTAATAAACAGATGTTTATAGCATAAAATTTGAAAGTACTCCATTAAATCAAACGCGGCGTACACAACCAAACCGCCACTGTAACACAGTTGATTGTTAAAAGAGTGACACAGTCCGCATAAATTGGAAGGAGATAAATCCAACCTCCCCTCTTTCGAAAACTTTGGATGACACTGTTCTAGAAGCGGCGCAAAAGGCAAATGTATTTGAGTACAAAAGTCATCATTGCTGACGTAATCATATCACAAATAACAGCAAATTATTGTTAAATTTATTCCACATGCTGTACCGTAAAGTAATAGTTGGCACTATGAGTTGTAGATATACTCTTCTAAGATAAAGCTAACCCTTTTAAAAGAAAACTAGAATATATTTTTGAATGCCAAGATCTTGGTAAGTGAGATTTTCAAGAGAAGAAATTTTATATGCACACACATTCTAAAAATATTGAAATGTATTGTAACTTCATATTTCTTATGTTATTTGAAATTACTTCGTTAGTATTTTATAATTCCATTCCAAATAATGCCCTAGACTTGTGGACCATTTGCGATCAGTCTTCTGACTTCCCAATAGGGTTGACCATTTGTTCCATTCCATAATCTCTGGAGTGCACCACACTTTCTCAGATGTTCAAAGGTCATGGGACTGTCATTATTACGCAACATGCAGTTTGGCGAATTGATAATTTTCGTACGATGTAGGTGTTCCGCAAGACAATCAGAGCCTGTTGCTATGCGAAAAACTGCTACCTACATTTTCACTTCTAGAAGGCCCTTGTGGTGTCGGTTTATTTAAAAGTGATGCCCATTTTTTTCTCCTCGCTTAGTTTTTGAAGTTCTTCATATCTTTCAGTCCTCTTTTTAACCAAACAGACAGCCCTTTTGTTACTTTTTATTCCAACATGGGAAGTGATCCATTGGGAAGCAATTTATTTTCCTGCCTCTATCAGCTGTCTTGGGTATACTTTAATTTCTCTAATTTTTGAAGTAACATTACATTCCAATTTCTCTATGGCTAGGATAGCTGAGATTGAGTCACATAGTATGACCACGTTGTGAAAGGAGTCCAGTCTAACACGTAATTTGGAAAGGTCAATGTTTATTGCTTCTACAAAATTCCGCATCAGAATTTGTGTTTAATTTTCCAGCTTCAGCATGAAATCGGAAAAGTTCGTAGTATACGCCGACTCCTGTACTACACTTAGTGAGCCATCAGTGAAAACATGCAGGCATTTGTCCTCTGGGTATAAACTATTCATATTTTCCATTGCTAAGTTTTTTAATATGCTTCAATCAGCTTCGCGTTCCTTTACGTGTTCAAATAATTCTAAATTGAAAGATACTTCTCTGTAATGTAGCGGATTTTCTGGTTGTTCCAATTTTTCTACTTTTGTATTTGGCATGTTTTAGCTCTAATTTACATAAGCTTGTGAATAGGTTAATGAAGGAAGAGAATTGCATGTCTGTGGCCTAGTTCGGGCATATTGTGGCTAGTTAAAACCCGGGAGAAAGGAATAAGGTGAAAGAGTGTGTATGGTAGAAAGATCTGAAGGTCACTATCGCTTCCAAATTGTGCATCCTGGTGGGAGATGACAGGGTAGAAATAGTCCTCTTTTCAAAGCAGATACACCAAGCCTGGCTTTCCAACCCCTAAAAATAACTATGATAATTAGGTAAGATAGAAAGAGTGGGGGGAGGAATTCACGGTGCTCGAAGGAAAATGTCAGGGAAAATGCGTTGCTAGGATGATCAGTTACCCGGATATTTGAACCCACAACAAGCGAATGAGCTTCAGATGTTACCTCCACCTGAGTCATCCTGACCAATACGGAGTATTATGTTATTAACAATCAGGTGTACTATTTAATTTCAACAATAAAATCAGAATAATTCCCTCCATGGCTATATATTTAGTTTCTCTTTATTATACAAATAATGCCAACGCTTATATGCATATATAGTACATAAATCATTACTACGGCTTATGTAGGTATTAATTAAGTAACATCTATATGTCTATCTATATTCCTCCAACGTAGTGTCATACCGGACGGTGAATGAATCAAATAGGTGAAATGATCCTCAAATGAGCCCGAGGTCCATAGAGCTTAAAGTTATCTGACATTCATCTTCTTAGAATAAGGGTAAACCTCTCAACAAACCTTATCCGGTACCTCACCCTAAGCGAGATTCAAACACATGACCTCTTGGACGTGAGGCAAACACGCTACCACCACGCTACAGAGGCAGGCTCAAGTGGTGTATAGATTAATGCCCATCATATCTTAACAAGTTTTCAAGCACAGTGTCGTTGAGTTTGTGACAAGTAAAGTTTGATGCGTACTTTAAGAAATCGCAGGATTAGAGTGAATGATTTCTGCTGCAATAGTTGGACATTACATTGAGTGTCATAAACTGCTTCCCTTTCGGTACCCAGAGACAAAACTGAGAAGTATGGGGTCAGTAGAAAGCGAAAGCCATTTTACTGGTCTTCCGCGTCCAATCCACTTCGCACCAAAAGTTTTATTCAGATAATGTTTAACCCTGTTATAGAAATAGGGAGGTGCACAGGCATGATGAAACCATGGGTTTTGCCTCATCACAACTAGCACATTTTCCAAGAGCACAGCCAACACGTCTCATAAAAACACACGGTAGTTGAGAGCACAGTACAATGTTTTGTTTGTAAACACTCCTGTAAAGCAGTTGAAACAAGCATTTAATGATAATAAAGTAGGAAATGATGTCAGTACCCGTGAAGTAACCCTTTTTCATTCTAATAGACCAACTACATCAACTCATGTTAGCTCTGTAACTAAGCTTCAGAGAACTCCGGTTCTGAAGCTTAGAATACTCTATGTTGAGCATACTTTACATCCTTAAATGTTCTACATAAATTTGCTTAAGTTAAAGTTTCTGCAGGAAAAATTAAATGTCAAGCGCTGTAATCACCTTTATTCCTTTAGAGTAGTGCCTAATGTATTGATTCCTTCTTTTCCTCCAGTTTTTCTTTATAATACATGAATTTAGCCTCTGTGCTAATGAAGCTGCTAAAGGTTTAATATGTATTAATGGTTAATGTATGACCGAAGCAGTACCTCCCCCATCCTATATAATATATAGGGATTCTACATGATAAGTGTAGCAAATATATACAATACAGTTATTGTCAATAAACAGCCGTTTCGCCGAGAAAAAAAAACATAACGTAATGCCTTTTATTTCCATTCGAAGGAATTTGGTCACAATTTAATGTTAACGTGACGTTGCCAAATCCCTCTTAGAAAGTAAACCTTGCATAACAATTTCACACTAAATTGTGACTAAATTCATTCAAATTCAATACAGCATTGTTTGCACAGTATTTGTACGACAATTAATGAAATAATAAACCGTTTATACCCATTCGTCAAGAAGCTGGACAGCTTCAAATATTCGACACAAATTAATTTTTTTTTTCTCTTTCTCTTTTCAGAGAAACGGTTCTTTATTGACAATAATTACACTGGACATATGTGTTACACTCTTCATGTAGAATCCCTGGTTAACGTACGGGCGAAGCAGTACCTTCCACCCGGTAGCTTTATGCTTCCCGCATATATGAATGCGAAAGAAGTTGCTGCATCAATGATTGGTAAAGGGGCAGTAGAGGCACGAAGCGAAAGGTCACTGCTCCCTGCATATGTTTACTTCGTGGTTTCATACTGATAAACGTCGTGTGGTTGCCTGCTTGCTGTTCATTCAGGCAAACAGGTAACATGCTCACAAACAACAAATACATGGCTATGATTATGATACATGGGAAGAGCACCGAAATGGGGCTGGGGCTCGAAGGCTGTATTCTAAACATTTTCCGACCCGACGTCTCCCTTCCACACGCGTTGTTCGACGTACACATATGCCATTAAGAACTGGTGTATCGTTCAAGCTACTATTATTTCACAACCATACATTTTCTCATTGTAATCAGAGCAAAGAAAAGCTGCAGCTGGCCTGGAGAATTAAGGACTTCAACGGTTTTTGTAGGAGCGAGAAAAGCATCGTTATCAACTACACTTACACTAACAATTTCATACAAACAATGCCAAAATCAGGTACTAGCTTTAACAAAAGCAAACACCCAACTCCATTGAGATCTGCGCTAAGGGTCACTTAATACTTAGGCGTGCTTGTGTAGATGCTATGAGAATAAAGTTAGTCATATGCTTTCCTTGCTGTCAGAGGCATGTCAGCCATTGGCTCTCCTCGCAGTTTTGAAAAGCAATATTTCAGCAATCCTACGTTAACGGGCAAATGTTACAATGTGCAGAGCACGCGCTTGGTAAGCGGAGGATCTATGGTTCAGATCCCAGCTGTGGCATTGAGTTTTTCAGTTCCAATTCTACCACTCGTGTGGATTGTTTGTTCATGCTTTATATCGATAACTGAAAATTTGTCCCCGTTAATTGGCTTCTAGAATTATTTTAAAAGGAGATACATAAGCACGATGTGTTATTTCAGCTACACGTTTAGTACTGAAAAAGAAACGTGTACGTTTTATACTTATAAGTATTCTACGTAGAAGAGCATGCTGTTCTGTATCTTACTTTGTTTCACCGGCAAGATATGTTCAACTTATCAGGAGTAGTTCGATACACACAAATGTCATAGAGTAATTTGTAACTTAAAATAACATTCCTGCAATATAATTATAATCTAGATTCTAGATGGCTCACCGTGAGTTAATTAACAAAAATAGTATACTAAGACTAACGTATATTCGTTAATTTTCCCTAAAATGTGTTATGTGTATAGTCGATGCTAATTTCAAAATTTTCTGGCATACTACATGGCACCATTTGTGTAGCCGTTGAGCCTAAAATACAATCCGCCTAGTACTTAGAGGAGGCGTACGACTCATGTGTTGGAGAAGCTGCCTAACAAGTAAGGCGTTAAGACTGGACTTCAGAACCTTCTACGGCATAGCAACTGACGGCGTTCTGTTGCTATGCTACACCATGTATTCTACCAAACCCCACATACCCACTGTGTTTGGTTTGGTTGGTCGTTGGTCCATGAAAATTGTAATCGTGTTAGTTGTTATCATCGCTAGCGTAAGTCAACATGGATTCCTCAACAAAGAGCGTTGCCGCTGCCTTTTGTGAATGTTTATTTATTTTACCCTTTTGCTTGTGACGTCCGAGACACATTACTTGTTCTGTGTTTTACGATTAACGCCATTACCACTTTAAAACACTGACGATAGAACACCGAGCGTGCCAGCAGCTCCTCCGCCACACCTCTATTACGTTACGTCCTTTCCCATAGAGTGGACACAAACTTTCACTCAGAGCAATGACATCATGACCAGGGCAAGGCATTTCTGTACCTGCCTGTTCAAGTTTAGTGCACACGGACCGTAACCCACGAAATCTCGGGCAGTGACATTGGAAACAAACCTGTAGATGAGCAGTTAATTTCAAGTTACCTCCAGGGTAGTCATTAAATTGCACTTTGAGGTAACTAAAAGGGACAATGCAATATATATTTCCTTTGTGTCAAAAACACAAAACAAAACCTGTATAGCACGCCTTATATGTGATGTTTTACCCACTTATAGAGAAATGCTTTGAATCTAACTCCTTCACAGCTTTGTACATCAATTTATAATTAAAATCCCACATTTGATGCATACTTAAATATTTATTTCGATTGCACAACAGGTTCCCTATTCGCAACTAATGCAGTATACTGTACTCTGCATCCTGGAGTGGCGGTGCGTAGCACAGCCAGTGCCTGACCTTGCCCTAATGTCCGTGTGATCACAACCAATAGCACTCTCCTGTTACCGGAAATATACGGAAATGCCTCGTCTTGGTACGAAACTCCTGGTGACTCAGTGCACAAAAGCACTCTAGATATACTAGCCGTTTCAATGCTCCATCATAAGTACAGTTGAGTGAGTCTTTGTTCACTGGAGCATACTTCATCCGATATCTTCCTTTGGAATTGGACTAGAAAAATGTTCGGACAAAGTTGGCCGTTAAACTGGAAGCCGATATACAATTGCATTAACTCCTGCTGCTCTTTATGCTTTAATAAGTAAATATAATGGCTTACGAACAACTTTGTGCAGCCCCAGTGAAGGCAAAGACAAATTAGAGAAAAACAGCAGTAAGGAAACACAAACCATATTATATGCATGACTTCACCGTGTAAATCACGAGGTAGGAATCTCGGTGCTGGATACCTAAATGAGATGTTGGGGAGAAGGCAAATGTGAATAAATGCTGACGCGTCCTAATGTCCCCACGCCGTACGCATCAGTTTACCTCCATAACAACAACAGACGACTACTACCATCTCTTTATGACAGAAACATATTGATGTAATGGACTCGGAGTCTGTGGTCTCACAACACTAACAATATGTCCGCTTCACTGTTTTAAAAATGTTAGTTGAATACATACACCTTTATTGAGATGATGGTTACAGTATATGAATATTCTAATGTAGCTCTTCTAAAATATAATATGACAATTAAAAGTAATGTCTTCGCATTTAAAGGGGACCAATAGCTGGAAATTGAGCAAAAGTGATGAAAGTTACAGTTTTGGCTTTTTAAATAACTAAGTTCCATTATTTATCAATGTTTTCGTGTAAAATGCTTTGTTGTCTGAACTGAAGTGAATATGTTACACAAGGATTTAAATAACCCCCATTGGAGGAGGTGGTAGCACATTTGCAGTTTTATTATATTTCTCACATTTTACGCTCTCTCTCTACTACGTACAGTAAGTAAGAAAAGTATTGTATTCCAATCAAAAATTCGAAGTCAAGATTTTACAGGAAATATATGGTGTAAAAACACTAACTACCCACCTGCTGTGCAAGGCGTCCCGGGTTCGATTCCGGGTGGGGTGGTAGGAATTTTTCCCCAGCCTAGATTATTCCTCATCCTTTCCTGAGTCTGGAAGTAGGAATGAAAGTGTGAATGATTGTGTGAATTCAACGTATAAAAAACCCCAAGGACTGAAAAGCCCACTGTTAAACTATTAACACCATTGCCAATAGGCTAGGCCGCCGATATGACCTCTGCAGTTAAAGGCGGGATATAAATGGAGCACTTAAAAAACACTAACTCCAGTCCAGTTACTTTTCTATCACTTTATTTTCGCTCTAAACTTCGGTACAAAACCACAGTTCCCTTCTACTTACGTTAACACAGTCTACAGTCTTTTGTGACATTACAACTCACAACTTTTTCTTCTCGTAACCTTGGCACAGTCCTTTTACGGTCTCTTCAGTTTCTGTCTCTCATACAGCAACCCCAACGATAGAATCACTCAACACTCATTAACATTTCTTCACTTCGACACGACGTATCTTTCATAGCTGTCTCGTACTCAATGACATACTGAATGACTCAAAAACTGCCTGCTTTTAAGCACTCCACAAGCTTCCATACCAGACACATAGCCAGATATTTCTCAAACGTCTACAAACAAGCCGGCTGTTGGACACTCCTCGGATGCTCTGGAAAACCATTTGCGTTGACGGTTGATTGCTAGTCACGTGTTGGCTCGTGAATGGTGTGAGGAAGCTTGATCTTGAGCGCCTTTGTTACACGCCCTGCCAATAGAGTGGGGCAGCCCGGCATCGGCCGCCTTTTGTTATGTTGCCGCTGCCGTGGGCCACCGTCGCAATGTTTTGAGGCTGCCCGAATACAAAAAAGAAAGTGTTTTTTAGAAAAAGTTCGTCTGTATGTGTCTGTGTGTGTACACCATAACACAAAAACAAAAAGTCAGATAAATATCAAACTTGGTATTTAAATTCAATATCTCTCAATTTTCAACAGGACTGTTTTTAAGCAAATCACTCCGCTCCAGCCACTCTTTAAGTGAAACATTGAGACGGTTCCTTTGCAGGCCCTCACAAGAGAATGTGAAATATAGAGGCTTCGAAAGCCTATTGTCTTATGTTTCGAAAATAAAGAGCGACGCTTTGAAAAAGTGTGAGAAGAATATATTGTATTTAAATTCTACATGAGAAAAGTAAATTATAATTTATCCACTCTATGTTATTTCAAGAGCGCTATAAATCATTATAAATCTGAACAAAAAAGATAAAAAGGCCAATGGCACACAAGGATTGAGTCTTGTCATTGTCTCGTCTTGTAACAGTAGCTTTTCTGTCACCAACCCCTGCACACAGGTTTCATGCAAATATCTACTGAGTTAGAACCGGAAACAATTAGCAGTAAAAAGGTAAGGAAATGAGATCCTGTCTTAGAAATAATGGTAAAAACAAGAAGAATGTTACCACATACAAGCCTACTAAATTATTTTACCACGAAAGAACACACAACGAAAATAAAAATGAAAATAAGGACCTATACAAGGAGTTTCACCATTGTTGCATTTTCTTTATTTTCTCAAAATATCTCCAACAATCTTGATTAGAATGTCATATATTACAGATATTAGCATGAAAGGTAAAATTAATCATCACGGATTTCTTGGGAATAGATTAAGAGGCCGTCTTCACTTGGAAAGAGTTTTGCATAATCTTGTCTAACTGGTATATGTTAAGCGATAGATGAAAATATACCACATAAGAAAGTATATCCTATTAATACACACAATTTATTTCAATAAATATTTTTGGCATACGTCATTTCCGATATATTCATTATTAATGGTTGGAGTTGAATATAAATTCTGTTGAGTTCACTGGTCAACAACCAAAAATCTTCAGAAATGGCAATAGGTGGATGTGATAGTATTTGTAGCGTTGATTCCAAACTTGTTTTCAGTTTTGCTCTAGCAACTCTAGTTACTGTGATGAGGTAGTCGTTATATTTGAATGCGTAATTCATTTGTGGCGTATATACAGGATGGAAGGGAAGTCATTATATTCCTTCTAATATGTGCTTCATAGAAGGGTTACAAACAAAAATGTCGAATGGCATTTTGTTCTTTGATCAGCAGATTTCGAAAAAATAAATGGTTTTTGATCCAAATTGTAAGCGTAATTCCACAGCAGTGTACGAAGATTGTTACTTGTAGGATGCGTAGAGTAATGTATTTCTGACATAGCTTCGGTAGTAATAATTATGGGACATCACACAGGGTTTCGAAATAATTAATCACTTAAAAGACGTGAAGGAATACTCCAAGCAGCTGATGCTGGAGGAACACGAAATGCTATAGTATCGCTATGAGCAACCGGTATTATGGCAGAGGGAACATCGGTAGGATATACAATCTTGTGTTTGTTCTTTGATAAAACACCATACGCCAAATACCATGAATAGTTTACTTCCATTTAGCCAGTCACGCAATCCGTTTAAAGAGGAAGAACATATAATATGTGGTGCCCATGCCTTATCCTGATCTTCCAATAGGCAAAGAAAAAAAACTGGTAAATTAACTTCAAATCCCGCATTACAAAATGCCTTTGTGATGCCACAGTAAATGAACCACAGACGTAGCGGAACTTGTCCCGGTGATTCCCACACTTTTGAGGCATGATAAACTAGATATAAGTCAGGTGTTGAGGATCAGAGTGACATAAATGGGGAGTAAGGAAAGGTAAACGAAGGTAAAGTCTCTATACCGGGTGGAAGGGAAGTCATTACAGTACTTTAAACCAGTAACAGATCTCGGTATTTGGAACACATTTTGTATCTTACGTTTTTGATTCTGACCATTTCCTGCGGAGATATTTTAGTGTTGTCGAAAACAAGCTGGCAACATCGCAGATTGTATGGGTGTCCCTTTCCCTAGCTCAGTACATAAACAAACACATTAACCGTGCTTTTTGAGAACACAAACAAATACCCTGCCTTGTCCTTCCGTGTTTACTGCGCGACTGTAGGCCAATCACAATAGTTAGCTCCCAAAACATTAAAGCGAAAGCGAAAGTGATAGACCTGTTTACATCCACAAACCACGTCAATTCCCTGACCAACCTCAACGCAACGTTGTTGACTTACTGCACGTGTGAAAAAGCTGCTTGGAGTATTCCTTCACGTCTTTTAAGTGATTATTATTATTATTATTATTATTATTATTATTATTATTATTATTATTATTATTATTATTATTATTATTATTATTATTATTATTATTATTATTATTATTATTATTATTATTATTCGTTCGTTCGTTCGTTCGTTCGTTCGTTCGTTCGTTCGTTCGTTCGTTCGTTCGTTCGTTCGTTCGTTCGTTCGTTCGTTCGTTCGTTCGTTCGTTCGTTCGTTCGTTCGTTCGTCCGTCCGTCCGTCCGTCCGTCCGTCCGTCCGTCCGTCCGTCCGTCCGTCCGTCCGTCCGTCCGTCCGTCCGTCCGTCCGTCCGTCCGTCCGTCCGTCCGTCCGTCCGTCCGTCCGTCCGTCCGTCCGTCCGTCCGTCCGTCCATCCATCCCTCCCTCCATCCATCCATCCATCCATCCATCCATCCATCCATCCATCCATCCATCCATCCATCCATCCATCCATCCATCCATCCATCCATCCATCCATCCATCCATCCATCCATCCATCCATCCATCCATCCATCCATCCATCCATCCATCCATCCATCCATCCATCCATCCATCCATCCATCCATCCATCTATTTATTTATTTATTTATTTATTTATTTATTTATTTATTTATTTATTTATTTATTTATTTATTTATTTATTTATTTATTTCACATTTAATCGAAAGAAGAGGTAATAACTTACAAGTAGCATTGTGAAAGCATCCACTCTGAACATTGAACACATTCTATACTCAGACACAGCAAACTGCTAGTAGCGCCTTTATTTCTGTGGTACATAGCTGACGAGATTACGAATGCCTTAAGCCATCTAATGCGAGACTTGCTATTGGTATATTAGATTCGGAGCTACTCCATAGCCCTGTAGCAGCTAAATCATCCAGCAATTTCACCATACATGAAGGTTCTAATTAAAACTTTCGGAAATAATTGAGAGGTAGTGTCGTATAACATTAGAGACTCCAAATGCTACCTACATCTGATAATATTATATCCTAGTTTCACGTATACTACTTGTTTGTAATTTCAAAAATTACCATGGTCACAGTAGAGTGTTGAAATTTTGCTCTTGTCTCTGACATCAGAGAAGTGTTAGTGGATAGCTAGCCATTAAAAATAGGACTTTTAAATTGATATAACTTGTAAAATTATAGCTCATATATTCTATTTCCTATAGAAGGCATTTAGCTTTTGAGTTTTAGATCATTTATAATTAAATCCTGTTTCTGTTTCATCTAATTTAACTAATTCACCTATTATCCGAGAAAATTGTTAGAAAATATCACAACTTAAACATATTTAGTAACATTCAATTTTTCTTCAGGTTTTATTTGATATTGCTTTATTCTTACCAGGAAATGTTTATAGTGAAGGAAATTCATTGTAGAGGGTTTGCAGTTTCCGACGCGTCCAAGCTTAAAGATGATATACTATTAGAATTAGGGTTACTCAGACGAAGGGACCTTTAGTCCCTGGAGCACAGCACCACACGCAGTCCATATTAGGCCCTTTGTGCTTCCAATGTGACCTGATAGGAAGGGCTGAACAGGCGACGCGAAGGGACATTAGATCCTATGGGTGATGTGTAAGGGCGCTCAACTACTGGGTCATCAGCGCCCTACGATCAGATCCGCGCTAGTGGAGTCAAGGTGTCTGATGGGTGGACAGAGATGGCCATGACTTCTCCACAAACGAGGTATTTTAGCTCCTTTGTGAATAGTGAATAATTCCATTCCATCAGTCCAAGTCTAATCTGATGGTTTAAACAATTATATTTTCATGAATTAATTTGTTAGCATTATCAGTTTTTATATATTCAATGTGAGACAGGAACTCTTCGTCAGTGAGTCCAAGTAAAATAATTGCCAACATAATTAATAAGCACCATAGTAATTAATCCAGGTATGTGAACCAATATGCTATTGTAATTAGGTTATTTAAATTAGTGTAAATATTCAGTTAGCACATATCAAGAATTGAGATAACAAGAACTGGTTTTATATCAAGGTAAAAGCATACAACGTCAAAATAAGGGTTTTGGCAGCTGGAAGCATGCCTTCTATAGTAGACAGATCGATTTTATGACGCCTCCTGGTCGTCGTGCCGTTGTCTAAAGATGCGAGGGTGAACTTCTTTTGCACCATTGCAAGAAAATCGGCGTAACAAAGATGAATGAGGGAGCTAACTTCCACGATATGTTTCGGGAAACACCTATATTTACGCTGAAAATTATTAGGTGGGGATTTGGTTCACACGATAGAAATGAAAACTGTACTTACAAAATTTGAAACTTACTATGCGCCGCGAGCAAGTCAACCAATAGGTGTTTGCAAAGTTGAAGAAGCAGAATCTGTTATATAGAGGCAAGATCACAAAAATCCAGGAAATTTTTCAGAAATCTTTGGCCAGTCGACACGTTTGATCTGAAATTAAAGTGTGTAAGAGTAGTCAGTGAACAGACAGTTTTAACGCTAGATCTCTTAATTAAAGTAATTGGAAGAAAACCACCAAAAGTATTACAGTGAATTAAATAGTTTTATAGGATGCAGGAGCTCCAGGTAACATGCGTGCTGCGCAATTAGAAGTACAGGCAGTATCTTAACATTGAAAGCGTTCTCATTTATGAGCCGTGAATTTAGTGTGATAAGTGTCAAAATAAATGAAGGTGTGCAACCTCTTAAATGTTAAACAATGATACATTATTTCTGGCCCCCGCACCACCAGTGAGGTCAATGATTTGTTTACCAAGGAATACGTCCATAGCTCTATCAGGTTCCAGAAACTTCAGCTAGCTGAGGACGGTGCAAGCGAGGAGGAGCCGCAGCACCAACACCTGGACGCCAGAGACGACTGCCATGTGAGCTTGTAGTCCCGCACAACGGGGATTCCCTCAAGTGTGGTGAATAAACGTGCGAATGCCGCTAAAAGTTTCCTTTCTACACATGGACACTGAAATCTCACAGCATTCCATCTATAGAATGCTGGAATCTGTGAGTCCTGCTCTAAACTTAAACAGCACTTAATCTAATTCAGCTTTAAGCATTTCTACCAGTAATACCACTAAAAGAAATAAACAACTAAAGTGCATTAAGCAGAAGACTTGCATCAGACCAAGTTTACGGTAACATCAAGCTAAACAAATAAAATTGCAATTATCTAAAGCGAATAAATAATATACTTCTAAGAATCAGAAATGCCGCCTCCGTAGCGCAGCTGGCAGCGCGCTTGCCTGTGGCGCGGAGGACCCGGGTTCGATCCCCGGTACCAGCATGGGGATTTTATCCCCTCTGGGAGGTCTGGCACGGGGGACCAATTGAGGAGCTACTTGATGGAGACGTAGCGGCCCCAGGTCGAGAAGACCGCATAACTGGCCGGGAGGGCTCGGGGCGCTGACCACGTCCCACCCTCCAGTACTGCACCTCACCAATGACGCCTGTAGTGGGCAGAGGTGGGGGACGCAGCGGCTGGGCGGTAGGCCTTGGCCCTTCGTGGGCTGTCGCGCGGGGTTTACATTTTACAAGAATCAGAAAACTGGAGCTTTTACTGCGAATATTGCGTGCTCTAATTCAAGGAAGCAACACAGAATAACAAGCTTAATGTATCACGTAGCTCACTCATTGCCACAATTCCTATTCAAAATAACATTTCAAACATTATCAAGCATGAATGATCATTTTGATGACCCCGAGGAGCCTGTACTGAAAGTGCCGCCAATTTACATAAGAAGTATTAAAAATTGCCAGTTTCTTATACAGAGCACATGCAATTACAGAAATCAAATTCTCAATAGAATTAAGAGGTTCAACAATAAAGGTATTCTCGTCAACTTTATCTAATTTTCGATCTTTAGCTTCTTATTTTGACTCCATATATCAAGCATACTGTACATAGAAGAATCCGAAGACAAAAGGTTTTCCGTAACTATATGAAACCTTGCTTACATTAGCGATGCATAAATATTAAATGCATTGCAGGAATTGCACTACCCTGTGCATAAGGTAGTACGGCTTCCGAAAAAAGCAAAACCATAGCTTTCTGTGCAGTAGAACTTGTAGATAATGATGCAGGAAGGGTAATACTGAACTCAACATGGCTGTTTTATAGTATCATCAAAGTTGAGGCATGCAGAGAATCTAGAAATACACCACAGTGTGCTCTCTGTGAGAACTTTGGGTACACGAAGAACTATTGTCAAATGTAACCACAATGTACACGTCGTCTCATAGCCCATCATTTCTTAGAATGCCATATACCAAAAAAAAAAAAAAAAAAAAAGAAGACATACTCCTCCGAAGTGTGTGGACTGCAACAAACCCAGCCAACTACAGGGGGTGCCAACACTACAAATAGAAGAACGGATATCTTACAGCTCTCCGGCAGAACAGGGACAGGAAACAGCAATCACTGCTCCTCCTTCTCCTCTTCCTCTTCCTCTTCCTCCTCCTCCTGATCTTAGATCCTTTCTACGTCTGCAGCAACTAGTACGTTCAGCGAATTCAGATCAGAACATCCGGAATAAGTATTCCTTTTTATTTATTTGGTGACGTTACAGAATTGCGTTTGAGCATAAATACCTTAAAATCAAGTGTAATTTTATGTGTAATAAGCATGGCGCTTATCTATAGAAATAAATATAACCGCTTTCTTGAGTAGGATTTGAATCTCAGTAATTATCATTTCGAGGTGCCTGCTTATAACCGCTTCGCTATCAGTATACATCACTCGATATTAGGATTCCTTATGAATGATAGTGACAAAATTAATCTAAAGGCTCTCGCGTTCAGAGATGCTAGTTTGAATCCATCGTAGAGGGGTGCGGAACTTAGATTTACGCTTTCTTATTTATATATTTTGTCGAAGTTTAGGTTTATTTTATACCTTATACGATAATCATGTGTACTATTTCTTCTATAGGCACTTCTGTAACTGTTAAATTCAAGAAATATTTTCTTTGTAATTTTCTCTGCCTTTTTATTCAAATGCTGGTTCTAGAATAGCAAGCTTGGCCTTCTTTTTGTTGTACTACGAAAGAGTTAGTGAATGTCTATCTTATTCTTTTACAATCAACTTCAATTGCAAGGCAGATCAAGAATTACTCTTCTGAATTCCATTTATCCCTGCGTGCTTACAAAGGATGAATAAGGAGCTGCCTGAAGCTCATTATGTTGAACAATTCTGTTATACAATATTGTTGTAGTCGACTTAAGCTGGTTATATTAGGAAGGGCCTAACAAACGCATTCTAGGTAAATATTGGCAATAAATTGAGCATGGAATATTAGTATGACTCAAATTATATTAATTCTTGTAGTTTTCAGTAGACAAAGAATCAAATGAAAATGAATGCTTCATACCTATTTTCAGTGCGTAATCTTTAGGATGTTTAGCGAAGAATTGTTTCCAGAAGAAGGTTTGAAGTAGTATTAGAAGTTTAAGGAATTAAATCCATAAACTTAGCTGCCGATGTGTCACTGCTAGCAAAAGAGGTGAACTGTATATGGAATATTCTACTGGTTATATATGACAGCACAGAGAATTGCGAGATGGAAATACAAATAAAAACATTCATTGTTGGAACATAATAAACAAGGTACACTTGCGAATTCGAGATAAAATTCTAAAACGAATGAACAGTTTTACATTTTTAGGGTTCACTATAACTAATAATATAAGTTGTCGTCAAAGACAAATATAGCTAGTAACACAAAAAGGATTTTTTAAGTGTTTTCTTTAGAAGAGGGAATTAAATAACAATTATTGAAGGTTTTTTTTTCTGTGGACTACTGTTTGCTACGATATGGAAAGTTGTACATTGCGATGAAGTAAGAAAACATAACTGAGATGATTTGAAATCTTAGTAGGGAAAGAAATTAAACCTGTGAATTGGACAGACAAGTTTACTGTCCCAGAAAGCATCGATGAAGAAACATATTTTCATATTGGAAGATAAAAACATATTGACTGCTGTTTATAGATACACCGAAGGAAACGATAAATGAAAAAGGGTGTGGGACAAAAGAATATACCAGATTATGTATAAGATGGACACTATATACATATTCAAAGGAAAGAGAAAAAGGAGTAGTGTGTAGTAGTTGACTTGTCGATTCATTGAATACCTGATGGGTTGAATATCAACATATTACCGTACTGACCTAGGTTCTGTTGCTCAACAGGAGATAGACCAGCTTTTAAATTGTTTTTCCTTAAATGTATTATGCTGATTTCGTATTCTTTAGGGGTACGTATGACTGAATTTTCCAACTTCTATATTTTTTAATCAATTTTGATGAAATTTTATGTGCATATTTATATTGTAACCATATTATACTGTGCAAAGTTTCAACTCTGCATGTTGCTTGGTTCAAGAAATATTGCAAATTATTTAAATAAATTAATAGTCGCACCTTGCGACAAAGTTTTTATCCAATCATTCTAAAATTTTGTAGAGATGCACTTTAAACAAGGATAAATTAGAATTGTATTGGGTTTTTATATCTGTTTATTTGTTTGGCTTACAGAAAATGTAAATATTTGTATTTCATAATTTTTAAAAAATATGGAGTAACAGCCTGTTCTGAAGGATAAAAAACACACTAAAATCCATTTGATATCAAAACCCAATACAATTTTTATTTATAGTACATATTACTACATGCTGTGCAAGTTTCAAGCCATTCTGATAAGAAATGCTCCGCAAGTAGCATTTTGTATAGAGCAAAATGCTGAAAAATTGCAAACTGAGAAAAAGACAAAAGAAAATAAACTGACCTCAGAATTGCCCTGGACCATATGTCTCCCCCTCAGACCTCTTGTTTCTTTCTTCAGAAGATATTTTCAATTACATTACAAATGGCAGTAGCCAATCTTTAGCATGTTCCTGTTCACCTACTTCAAAATAGGAGTGAAATGGCACAGTAACAGTGCACAATAGCATTATATCGTAAAAGTGGGCGCTTAAATACCACGCACATGGAGTTAAAGGATGGCTTCTGTTGGCTTTAAAAATGGCAGAGCTGAAAAAATAATGAATTCGTATAATAGAGGAAAGATTGTAATATTTTTTAACGCTAAAATAAAAAAATTCAATTTTTTACCAAAAATCGTCAAAACTCAGTCATATGTACCCTTAAAACTGTGTTTATTATTAAGGCTCATATAAAAGAAGGCTATGAAGCCTATATTTTATACTAACATAACCATTACGTTACTGCAAAGATTATTTAGAAAGGAAAGATGGTTTTAACACAAGTTCCATTAGAAAACATGCCTTTTAGTAAAACCTATAACAATGCAATTCTAAAAGCGCTACTCATTTAATACGCCCATGGGGTGTATTCATTAACTGTCTACTATCTGATTCAAACATACTTTTATAATTTTCAACATTAAATAATTTGCAATTTTATTTATCTCACAACTACTCTTCTAAAGATACTGCACAGTAAAAAGGCATTACCGTTAGTGCTTAATTTGCTATCCAATTAACAGCTAATTATTAACCAGAATAAAAAGGTTACTCTGTGTTTACTAGGAAAAACAGATGGCAGAAAACGGGGCTGTATGATATTCAACTCAAGGAACTCTTCATTTATCAAACAACACATCAGCACCCCAGGATTCCCTCCCTCCACCTCCCTCTCTTCATCAAGAATAGCACACTTTGTTCCCCGTTCAAAATCATGTATCGCAAAAAAGCTTGATGTTTGTTATATATAATGAGAGAATGCAAATGAAAATGTTATTTTCTTTTGACTTGCCTAGAAAACCAACATCTGGACAAATATGTCTTTCTCCTGTGTAATTAGTTAATTAAACGTAATTTCATTTCAGGTTCTTTCTCAAGAGTGCTTATAATCAGTCCTTTTAATTAGCAACCAACTTAATTCAGTTTAATACAATTCTGTGTTCATTTACAAAGTTTCTTTTTAAAATTAGGTTTAAATCCAGTAAAGGAAGATAATTAATTAGAATATAAATGTTCTCTTCCCTTTTCTGGAACATTCAGTTGCATATGACTTATAAACATGAATGTTTTGCTGTTCAAACCATAAGAATGTTTCTCATAACCGTCAGCCAATGGCATTTTGAGGGGTTTGATTTGATTTGATTTGGTTTAAGGGCGCTCAACTTCTAGGTCATCAGCGCCCTTAAAAGATTCATGGCAATAGCCAGATATAAATTTCACTCAAAAAATAAAAATACTAGCAACAAGAAAAATATACAAAGCTAAAAAGCAGTGGCAATAGCCAGATATGAAACAAGGTGATAAATATGTCCAAAAGCAGAAACAGGTAATTAAACATTTTAAATCCTCAAATTGATATTGCACTCCGCTAAAAAATTAAAAACTCTATCAACCGTTGTTTTGTCGTCCGCTAGGACCTCTGCAAGTCTGGCAGGCAGCTGCAGAGATTCCCGAAGGTGCGCTAGAGAGCAACACTCTAGCAGCACGTGGCGAACTGACAAAAGGTTATCACACAGCGGACATAGAGGCGCAGGGCCCCTTTTAAATAGGTAACCATGCGAAAAATTGCAGTGCCCTATTCTTAATCGAGCCAAACTAACCTCCTCGCGACGAGATGTGCGACAGGAAGTTACCCAGTTTATCGGAAGTTATTTTACTTCTCTAAGCTTATTACCGCGGAGAGCTGACCACTCGTCGTGCCAGGACGACAGCACCGCTCTCCGCAGCATTTTGAGGGGTCAAGTAAGGTGGCGATTATACTTAAGTTATACTATACACTGACTATTCATGATCTGCCTAAGATTTTCACGAAACGAACGATTGCGACACACACATGCTGGCAAATTGATGACGGAGTAACTAATTTCTGCTTTGCTCACAGTCGATAAACAAAATAATAGTTCGGTTATAATAAATGGGGAAAACAGGGTAAAATCTTACGTATGTACCGAACTACCCACAAGATAAGTTTAAAGTATGTACTAAAAAGGCATTTCAATTCTAAAATATAGTAGCTACGAAACGAGAATGAACATGGGCCTAGCCAATACAGTGATGCTCTCTCAGCGTTGCCAGTTTTACTCTCAAGGCGGTTTTGGTATGACATAGCCAAATCTTCCATTCTTGTCGCCCATTTGCTGGGCAACTCGCAGAGCCGAAAGAGCAAGATCATCACAGTTTGTTCATCAGCTTATGGTCCTTGGCAGGAATGCAACGAGTCAGTACGTCAGTAAGCAATTCCAAATAATCAGAGATATCTCGTGCTTCTGGTCGCTCTTGCGATAGTAATACCAACCTTGAAATGAGTATTCACGCTAGCTTAAAGCAAAGAAAGCATCCAAAATATCGTAATTTAAATATTATTCTTAGTTCATGCAGTATATTTAGTTTATACAACATAAACGATATTTTCAACTACTCCGTCTTTCTCCCACTGATCATCTTCTACATTTTCTATGTGTTTTCAAAAACACACAAGTGATATACCCTCGAGTGTTATATCATATGTTAAGGATAAGCATCTATTACATTTCTCTAACTGTTCGTTTTACCTTGGCCCAAGCTAGTTCTATGGGATTGATATCGCACAAGCAAACGACAGTGTGGCCGAATGACTCCCAAAGTACGTCCATGTTAGAAACCTCTTTAGGTTTGTTTGTTTCCAGATCTGTTTTACACATAGAACTCTGAAATCCTTTGTTCTGCAACCACAATATCATAGAAGATTTCACAGCACTCCTAGGTGAGTATCTACTTCTACACTCATTTTTCTTTACTTCCGTGATAACGCTACTGACTCGTCCAATTTTAACTGAAATTAAGAGATATTAGCTAATTAGCGATCAAACATAGCGGGAATAATATTGGGCGGATGTTGGCAACTTAAACAGCAGCAATGTTATCTAGGGTGTTTACAAAACACTACGTGGAATCTCTCTCCTCTACCCCCAGCCCCCTAAGGCCACGAGCTGGTGAACAGATAGTATATTAGCTACGCCAATGTCCATTCTTGTTTTGTAGCCAATGCCTTGTACTGTGTGCTAATATCACGTCTGAGAAATTCCTGAACAAGGTTAAGCGAAAAGTTAATTTGGGGGATTCGGTAATGCCATTGAGTGACTCCTAAAACCTACTTTATATTAATACTACAAAGCGTTGCACCAGGAAGTTAACCTACAAATATGTACACTCAAGTGCATAAAATTTCGCCCACAGCAGTTTAAGTTGGTAATGATAGATTTATCCCCCTCCCTTCTGCCAGCTTGACCTCTGTGTATAACTCTGGTCACTAGAAGACAGCGTACTTGATCTCCCCAGGATATGACACAACTAGCTAGGGGTACAGTTACAGGCTAGTTCTCTATATTTTTTACTAACTGAGTACTGTTAAAACAATGCTTCTTTTAGCTTTGGCGCAAACATAAGATATGATACGAGTGTAATAAAAGCACAGAAACAATTTCGCTGGTGAAAGTACTTATTAATGTCGTAGCTGACGTACACTTTAAAGACATATATCAATAATTCTAACCCCTTCCTCTAGCAGGCCAAATTATGTTGTGATTAAAGCTAACCCGTTAAGCGTTTCTCTGTGTACCAATCGTAAGGAAACTGTTTCATGCGCAGATGCGGACCATCCCTTCATTTTACTTCGATTATAACCTACTGCATTGCTTTTATGTCCCTGGATCGTTTTTCAGGCTACTTACATAGAAAACTTATAGCGGCTGGGTGTAGTCAAAGGTTGGTAATCTGAAGCTAAAAACCTTTGGAGGGAAAACGCTATTACGATCTAGGAGAATGGGCCACCTTTTATGCACGTTTGAGTAATGAGAAAAATATATCGTCCGTGCAGAACTAAAGAAAAAACAGCAATACCGTACTTTATTGGATAGTAAAACACCGAGCTGAAAGTCAACTACACTTCTTAATTGCTGGTTATTTCAACACTGCTTCGAAGTATTTTAGTTGAAATGCAACTAGGTTATTTATTTAAGATCTGATACGTTACATTAACTGCGAGTTTTACTTACGATATTTACTTCATCAAAGGACGAAATGATAATAGAGAGCAATTCGCTTCTACACCTCGAGATAGTTATTTGAAATAATTAAGAAACAAAAAGCGATTTACGAACATAGGGATTGTAACAAAGCTTGTATATTGAATCTGTCCTATCAAACACTTAAAGTTTCGATGTCAGAAGTTTATCATGTCACTGTTGCCATTATAGGCCGTCTCACTTTCTGTTAAAAGAAATATAATTTCTGTATGTAACACTTGTAATTTCTACGTCATTTAGGCCTTCCAGTATATAAAGTAATGCAAGGATGGATGAATGTAAAGTTAAATCTACATTCGCTGCCTCGTCATATTCTGGCAGGCAAAGGCTTTTATACATAGTTTCACTTTCGTGTATATAAGTAAACGATCTTTTTTTGGCAAGGTGAGGTTTCGTTTAAAGGGAACTAAATAGAACAAAACTCCATACGTCGGCCCCAATAATGTCGAATCATTTCCTGGGGCTATGCAATTTAAAAATCACATGTATTTATACAGTAAACCTACGTTAGAACCATATTCGTTCATGTGTTACATGCAGGGCTGGTATTTTTATGACCTAAAACTCATCAAAATACGTAAAATAAAAGATGCTGCTATGACCTAAAATTTTCCATAAATATGCACTATAGCATAAAAATATTACCTAAAATTTTATAATAAGGCAACATTTCAATTATAAAATAAGCTAATGAGTTTACGGAAGTGAATTATTTATTCAGGAATAAAATTCACACGAGAGGCAAGCCAAACTATGGATTTTAATATTTTGTATACTTCTTAGGTTATTAAAATTATCACTGCCTAGTTAACGTGCGCTGTGATTGTTTATATGCTGAGTTCCAATATGCAATGAATACCTTGTGCAAATCTTCAAATAACTAAAATTATTCAGCACGAGCCAACAAAATCTTGGCCTTCAAAAAACGTCTGTCTACTTCAGCTGATACTAGAGGAGCATATTTAAAATGGACACTTTAAATCTAATTCTAAATAAGGAAACTAAGGTAATTTTTCAGCCAACAAAATAACTGAAATTTAACACAATGTATGATATTCTCATTTTCTTTATTCTTTTCCCCCCTGACACTTCCGTCAAACAGTTTACAAGGCAGAACTCTACCATCAATCGGAAACATTTTCTCACCACATCGAACAGGAACTGTTGTGGTTTTACTGAAATACTTTGTCCCATTTTACGCATTGTTAAACATATTACACACAATTTCGACTTCAAAAACACTTTGACATACTATTGGTTGTAGTCCAATGTTTAAATTATAAAGGATACGCTTAAGTGGTTACCTGCTTATAGTGTAATAATAGACTACATAAATTGCTTCATATTTATTGGCAAACTCAATATTGTGAATTCAAATGAAATAGCGGAGAATGCATATGTTCCAGCACTTCTCAGGAAAGGAAATCCCGTGTGTAATTATGAGAAACGTAACATCTCAAATAATAATAATAATAATAATAATAATAATAATAATAATAATAATAATAATAATAATAATAATAATAATAATAATAATAATAATAATAATAATAATAATAATAATAATAATAATAATAATAATAATAATAATAATAATAATAATAATAATAATAATAATAATAATAATAATAATAATAATAATAATAATAATAATAATAATAATAATAATAATAATAATAATAATAATAATAATAATAATAATAATAATAATAATAATAATAATAATAATAATAATAATAATAATAATAATAATAATAATAATAATAATAATAATAATAATAATAATAATAATAATAATAATAATAATAATAATAATAGAATAACTAAATTGTAAGTGAAAAGTTCTGTAGTTCTTGAATGAGTGAAAATATTAGAATGTGATTATTTAATGTGAACTCAACAGAATGTGCTCTTGTCAGAAATAAGTTGTCATGTATGTATAAATATCACTTAATAAATTACTACCTATATAGTACGATTTATATGTATTAAAAATATGTTGGGCTTACCAAAAAATATATGTTCCATCATGAAAATCCTACCGCTATTTATAAGGAATGCTAACAGAAATAAGGTTTTGAATATCATGAACACATTTTGTGCTACATCAAGTTGGATACAAAACGTACAGCCAATGTTTATTTTGAGGATAAACTTTTATCTGGATTCAAAAATGTATACACAGTTCGTTTTGTATGCTGTCGAAACAACAACACTATATAGCTTGTGTGTATACGTCTTTGAAAAGCAGAGGCAATTAGTACTTCCTCGTCATATCCAGATTCCAGCAGCTCTGAATATACGCTAAGCCAGTAGAACATTTATTGTTCTCTCCGTCCCTCTCCAGAGCCGCGTGTAGGCCAGCAAGCCGAATATTCATACATTTCCGGAGAACCAGGCCGCCATCCATATTTTGCTTAACTCACGTACTGCATGGAGCTGAATACAAAAGACCTACCGACGAAGAGCGACAAATTGAAATTAGCTTCTATACTCGCATTTACATGCATAGTACATTAGAGAAACTCCATAATCTGCATTCGGTTAGGGAGTTTGATCTCTGTAATGCTCATCGTTTTATTTATTTGGTCATGCACATCGAACCAAGAAATTACTTTCTTCCTGGTCTTAGAAGAGAAGCCATTGCAAAACACCTCTTTGCTACACGGTTGTTACTACTTGACCTTAGAGAAACCTAAATCTTGGGTTGCAATGATTGATTTTGTGAGTGTGTTAAGCGGCACCATGGCCAGGCACTTAGACTCTTCGCCTATCACAATGGCGGCCTGGGTTCGATCCCAGGGACCTGCATGTGGTATTTGTGGTAGACGAAGCGGCGTCTGAGCGGTTTTTTCCGGGTTCTCCGGTTTGCTCCGCAACTCTTTCCACCAACTGTTGCATCATCACGTTTCCATTCGAACATTTCGCCTGCATTTCATATCGTTCTCTTCCTCACTCTCATGCCTGGTGCTAGGCTGACCACCTGCTCCCCGATTTTTCACTGTCCAGTCCATAGATTCATTTGCTCTCCGATAGGCATCTGACCCTAGCCATAGGCTTGCAAGTCAGTCGTCCATACGGAGAGGGTAATTAGATAAAGAAGAAGTGAGTGGGTTAAGGGTATGATGAATTCAAAGAAAGTGTTTTAAAGTGGCTCAACAGTGACTTAAGTAATAGCAATTTACACAAATGAATGAGGTATGACAAGTATGCGAGTGGTGATTTAGAACCTCGATGGGAGATCTTTTATGTCTATGCCCTGAAGGACAGGGAGGGAGAGTTGAAGTGAGAGGAGACAGAGGGTGGCCGGAATTAGGAGATACGACAGCAGAGGACAGGGTCCCCAGTTCAAGGTGGTAGCTCGTACTAGCGGCTCCTCTCCCTCCTACAGGCTGACACATCACACAGGGCGTCTGGCACTTGGAGACTACCCCCGATCCGGAAGCTGGAGATTTAAATAGAGAATCCTTTTTGTATGCCATGCAACACCGAGACTCTCGCCAGCACTTGCAGCCCTGAAACAGCCAAGGAGGATGAAGGTGTAGTGAAATGAGAAGTGATGTGAAATGGAGGGACAGGAAATCCGGAGTATGTAATTATCTTTCGCAGCATTTGCCTAGCAACCCAGGGAACTCCGGAAAGAAAGAACATGGGTGAGGAAGACATCCACAGGTATCAATCCCAAAACGTCCCAAATGCGAGTCTTATGCGCTACCGCCTGCGCTATCTTGCTCAGTAACAAGTGATAATCTTGATGATTAAGACAAGAGTAGGGATTATCCACAATATGGATTCATCATGTTATGCATTATAAGCTGTAGAAGTAAAATCGTGAAATATTTTAGCATCTTTAGCTGACATAAGGAAGAGCGCCTTTCTAGGTTATGAGACGTTACGTTCTCGCCTTAAATTTCATTTATTATTACCTGGGGTGTTGAACCGATAACCTTTGCATGTAGTCCCTTCCTGGGAGGAAACTGACCATGTGTTGCGGACTGTGATGCAACCTACTATCAGCACAGCATGATAAGCAATTATAAATTCAGAATATAATTATCCTATATTTAATTATGTACAGAAGTTACTGCATCGTGGTTGCTCAGCGGAAAAATTAACACAAAATGGTTCCATCTCTCTCTGTAAACCAAAGCAACTTCTAATACTGCTTTTAGTTTATTTCTATAGAAAATACGCCATATTTACACGCGCCCCATAACGAGATATATCATTATGCATAATATTGAGTACAATAATAACCTGTTTATGACGGTAGAATTGCATAAATTGATTCACGATTTGTACCAGTTCAGATGGAAACCTATGAAAGCGGTATATAAAAACACAGAATTGTAAGAATTGTATTATATATAATAAATGGTATGAACAAATCGCAATGTATAGTCATTGTTAATCGATTTCAATACGTTGAAAAAGTTGTCATACTCAATGCCAAATTGCCTTACTCTACTCTAAGGTACTGGCCATGATTGAATTTTAGGGGAGCAGATCTCTCGCTATTTCGTCCTGGCTTACTCCATACTGTCCATTAGATTTCAGCCATGCATAATATTGATTGCGCTGACATTGCAGTAATATTATTATTGGATTACGGAGCTCTCAAAAGCGACAGGTCATGATGGAAAACTAAGTTAAATGTGGCCTTTGAATTGTCACCAACATGTCCATTTAAACTACGCTCAGAAAACATCTTATTTCCGCATGCTTTAAAAGCCATACACTCAGTCAGCTAGATAGCTATACTACTAGTTGAAGAGCAGTCGGTGGCCATATGCATTCCGCCTATTCTGGCAGTAGTTTCCACACACTTTAAACATATTGGGTTTTGCCGATAGATGTGACTAAGATATGTGTTGTGCTGGCAAACATGACTATGACATGTGGCCTTGCTATTCTAGCAGTCTTGCTACTAGTGAGTCTGTTTAATTTGGTGGTGATTGCAGTTGTGCAGGTAACCACGTATATTCTGCCTCTTCCGGTAATGTTTGTTTTTGTGCAGGTGATGTGTTAATATGTAGTCCTCTCATTCCGGTAGTATTTTCGACCAGCAAGAATCACGATTGAGATACACAGTGTGGTCCAAAAGTCTTGCTGCCCCCCCTTTTTTGGTCATGATGTATATTTATTTATTAATTTCGAACATATAATAGCATATGTGTGATATCTTAAGTTCCAGCTTGTTTAGTGATCCAGAACATCAGTGTGGGCACAAAACGATGCGGTGCCAGATCCATTGTGAAATTTGCCGAAGCACAGGCAGAATGATTTCCTTGAATGTCTACCCAACAGCTTGCTTCAATTCCTCAATTGTCTGGTAGCATTGTTTCCCGATATAATGCTTAATTATTCCCCACAGGAAATTGTCGCATGGTGTCACATCTGGGCTCCTCGGATGCCACTCGATCGGCTCTGGCAGATGCAGTGATCCTCTCCCTTTCCTCCTCTGGGGTAACACTATATCCAGGAATTCTTGAACACAGAGAGCGAGGAGGGCAGGAGCTCCATCTTTTGAAGCCAACTGTCGTCAACAATGTTCAGTCTATGGAGCTCTGAAATAAACCAGTCACGCCTTTGCAAGTAAGAATGTTGATTGACTGCAGGGTCAAAGAAATACGGCCCTATGATGTGCCTACTGGGCATTGCAGCCCGGATCACAACATGAAGGGGATTATTCTCTAACTCCTTACAATAATATGGGTATTCCCTGCTTAATGCCCCTATTCTGACAAAATTGATAAATTGCACATTTGACTGTGAAGAAAACGTTGCCCCGCTGTCGGAACGTTACAAACACATCGATAACCTTAAGCAAGCTTTATGTCTTCGCCGCATGTCCTCAACACTCAACTCATTTACGAATGTTGGACTAAAATGTTTTAATTTGATATTTTTTTTCACGTGTGTCAGAACAGTCTTTTTTTTTTTTTTTTTAAATTCCAAGTTCAGCAGATCTTTTCCGCAGTGATTTTATGGGAGATTTGGTCACAGAATTCGCCAGTGCTTCATATATTTGTTATTGTGTTGATGGTCGACATGTCCTTTTTCCATCCAAAGTGGATCCGGTTCTGAAGAGTTCCTTTTGCGATCGCAGAATCGTTCATTTGCCTATCCTGGCAGTAATAGCCATCAAGCAGGTATGATGTATACTACGCCTCTTTTGACGCTAAGTGCTGTTGTGCAAGTAGCCAAGACTGTGATCTAGATTCCGTCTATTTAGCGTTGGTTGCTTTTCTACAGGTGGCCGTGACTATTATGAGTAATCCGCCTATTCTGACAGTAATAGTTCTCAAATTAAATTATTTTCTTGTTTAACGAGGCTGTCAATTGCCAGGATCACATCAGCGTCGCCGGTGTGCCGGAATTTTGTCCCGCAGGAGTTCTTTTACATGCCAGTAAATCTACTGACATGGAGCTGGCGTTTTTAAGCACACTTAAAAACCATCGACCTGGGCCGGGTTTGAATCCGCGACCTTGGGAGCCGTAGGCCAGCGTCCAACCAACTGAGCCACCCAGACCGACTAATAGTTCTCAAGCAGGTAACAGTAACTACTATATGCAATTTCACTGTTCTGGTAATTATTTCTCTTGTGCGGGTAGCAGTAACTGTAATATATATTTTTCGCCGGTTTTTTCAGTGTGTACTATCCTGTCGGCAGACATGACTATCATATTATGTAGTCCTCTCCCCTATTCTTAACGTGGTTGCCATTTTGCAGCAGTCGTGATTACAGCAGGCACTATATATTCTGCCTCTTCCGACAGCGGTGCATTTTGGCAGTGACTATGTTAGTAGTGGTAGTGATGATACAGTTTCCCTATTCTGGTAGTATCTGCTGTTCTACTGGCAACTGTAACAAGGACATGCTTCCGTCTACAGGGGTACTTATTTCTCATGTGTTTGTATTTTTAGTTTTTCCATATGAATATTTTCTCAATAGATCTGGATTGGATAAGTCTCTACATATAGGTATATACAGAAACATGTTTAGGATGATCAACACCAAAATAGATATGTCTAAAGTACCTTCACAAACTGCAAAAGATAAAAAAACATTGTTCGGGGAGAACACACGAAAATAGGTTGGACAGATTTCACATGGTCATATATCTTGTATATCGTCCACATTACTTCTGGTAGCTTGGCCATAGTAATTTTGCAATTTACCCATGATGCCATCAGTGAGTCTCTTTGCTCCCCAATAACTTTTCTATCTAAGTCCTTTTCGGTTGTTTATGTCGCCTGCTATTGGCAAACGGTTACTACTACTACCACCACCACCACCGCCGCCGCCACCACCACCACCACCCCGCTGCCGCCGCCGCCGCTACTAGTACTACTACTGCTACAGTATTTGCATATTCTGAATTGGAGATTGCTAGAGACAGTAGAAGTCCACCAAACACAAAAGCAACTAAGTCTATCATTTTCACGAATAAGAAATTTCATTGTCGTGTATATCAAGAAAGTGTTCTCTGAAGGAGAAAAGTTTCATATTTGAAACACTAGGAGGTGTTATACACTTACAGGTACGAGTAGCACATTTTCTGCACATAGTGTCAGATCACACCTAATCCTTTATACACTAATACCATTACGCACAATTTCTTTGCTGTTTCTAGCACTGAGCGCTTTGTTTTCCTTGTGTGAATATTTGTAGTAAACTGTCTGTGTCAAGAATATTTTGTTGTACTGTGTTTGTTAGTAGACTTGAAAACCTTGAATAAAAAACACCAAATGTTCACATTTGTTTCTAGGAAGCAAACCTTCATACAGGGAACGAAAAGTTTCACAATACGGACTATAGGAAGTGGGAGGGGTCAGCCTGTCGCGTGATCGGAGCACACAGAAGCTCAGGTACAGTCGAGGCACAATCGTTGTTGATAACGTTGTTGCATAACTTTTATTCAATGCTGCCACCATTTGCAGTAATATTTTCACTCCCAAATTCTTGTACAGGTTCAGCAACACATGAATAATTCTATTTTCGTGCTGAAGGCATTTTACTCTGCACAGTTGTGTTTTGTGCTGTCACTGTACTCGCGCAATGACGTTACGCAATGCCCGTCCGGCAGGTAACTTGAGATCATCTCATTTCACGATAGCTGCATAAAGGTTAGCCTACTTATTTCCTTTTTCATTGCCTATGACACCAAACAGGAAGTTTGCAGAGGTATCGACAGAAAACACACTTTATAATGATTAATTTAGGTTATTTAAAAATCTATTTATAATGGTTTAGAAAATACACCCAAAGTCAATAACTCCTGCAAAACTGAGCGTGGCCAGAAGAAATTCTCTGAAATAATTCTCCAATGTCTCTTTGAATCGATTTTAAACAACCTCATACAACGGCTTTCTTACCTTAAAAACATCACTGTCGGGTTACAATAAGGTTTCATCTCTGTAGTTGTAGTACGGATCAAGTTATGTTCAGTTGCTCATTTTCGCGCTTTTTATATGAATACTTTGTGAACAACATCCACAGAGGTTATACTAAAAGGAAACCAGAACAACAAAGCCCCAATATTCTAAACATGTAGGCGAAACTTTCTTAATATGTTCTCACAAGTAGTATATTAAGGTGCATAAATTTCCTCTTCGCGCAGGTGCTGAGAGAGTAATAATTAAAAAGAAGCGAATACTGTTGAGACAGGTGAAGAATATATTTTTTATCTTAGAAAGTGTTAAATATAACTTTTTATACGCATTCAATGCTTTATGTAATGAAAAGTATACAAGCTGGAAGATGTGTAACACTTTGGTGTTTCTTAACAATACGTTTGCTTCTTTTAATTTGAAAGCTTTTCCTTCTGTAGGTTTTAAAACTAGAAGAAAGTTTCAACGTATTCTGTTTCAAAATAGTATGGAATTCTTACGTACTGATGAGAATTCAGGATTGAATATATTCGTTTGGAATGAGGGAATAAAGGTTATGGATGTAATCCTTCTATGGACAAAGGCCAACGAGACATTCTGGTTTTCAGTCTCTGAGAGATTATCTCAATAGCAAAAATATGCTTCTCCGTGATTTGTACCGCATTATATTTCAACTATTATCATAGTACAGCAAATAATTTACATTCGTTATTATCTTTACTTTCTTTCTAGTTTCGAAATAATATAACTTTTGTGTTTTATATAAACTGTAATAATTGGCTCTGAAATTGTGACGTGATAACATCGCCTCAGTAACTAACCACACACATGCACGGTCATATCTTCGACATGCTTTTGGAATGGACGTAACTATTGCTGCTAAGGTCTATCTTCCCATGAAGAGCAGGCTAGACTTGCATGGCTACCAAATGTTCGACAAGCACGGTAATTTCGACTTTGTTGCTTTCAGAGTATGAAGTGTTGCCTATCTCCAAAAGCAATAAGGCACAGGTTAACCACCTGATAGAGAGACAGATAGACAGACAGAAGGAGGAATAATTAACGTCACGGTCATTTTATTTCATACGATGGAATGTACAAACAAAAACAGATTAACTTATTCTAGTTTTTTAAGCTTTTACATAAAACTATTTACCCTGTTCTGTGTATTTTATTAATGTTTTAAATGAAAGTGCACATCCTCCGTAACTGTATACTTCCTATGTTCGATAAACACCTGAACGTTTTTATAAGTATACCCATTTGTACACCATTGCTAGATATCCTTGTATTTAATATCGGTTAATCCAGTAGGCGTATAAATCTACAAGAGAGAACAAAAGCATTCAGAGATGTTTCCATTGTACTCATCAAGAGCTATCTGTGATAGAATGAACGAGATGCATTCCTATAACCCCGCCTTGTACACACATGTGCGATATTAAAATGTTTTGTAAACGTGCTTATAAACAACGTTTTAATACCCGGAGTATGAACGCAACAAACACAAGTTCGGACCGAGCGGCCGACTTTTCTGTCCGTAGGTTTTTGAAGGGTTTCCCGAGTCTCTCAGGCGAATGCTGGGAAGGATATTTACTTTACATCCCGCGAATCACACCCTTTCATTTTGTTAATTTCATCTCGCTCCATTCCACCTTTACATGTTGTGTTAGCAGGGTCACCGGTAGGATGCGCTCCGATGTAGCTTGCACTCTGGAAATACTGTGTTCGGCTGAAGAGAGGCGCTGCAGTCGACTTGCCGCCCACCAGGAGGACCAGGCTCGGTGGTGCGCCCTCTGTGGCGACCTGGAACTCAGTCAGGCTGAAGAGCTGCCTGCATCTGTTAGGGACTCACCGTAGTAGTTCTGTCTGTGATACGTTCTGGCCGCCTACAGGGTACTCTCATATCATCCTTCCTCCGTGACTGACAAGACAGGTGTACAATTGGTATGTTACAAAAATATGTAACACCCATAGCTATTTCAATTACTGCAGTGCTGTTGACTTATGGAACATCTTATTCTTTCTTTAAAAGTGGAGCAGACAAAGTTAAATTCTACCTTACAAGTAGACTCAAATTTGGAACTCGATACGAAGTATGTTTAATCAGGATTAGTGAAGGAGAGTGGACGAGCCACTGGAGCTCAACACCGCACGTAGCTTATTGTAGGCCGTTTATGTCTAACATTACCCCTGGGAGGAACGGAGGAAGAGGAAACCCGAAGGGCGACCGGGTAGGACGACGCTGTGTGCTAGTAAGGACGGGGTCTCTTAACTCCAGCACAATCCTATCCGAACCATCTTCAAACTGGGGAGACAGGAATAAAACGAGCACTTTGCAGGAAGGCGCCGCCCAGCCAAGCGCAAGGGAGAAATCTTTACACAGTGCACGCAAACTTCACCGTCTCGCCGCAACATGCCTATCACCGCCACCTGGTCCTAAAACACTGGAGCATATGAAGGTGAAACAGATGGAAAGTAATATTGGACTAGAAATTGCTGCTAGGAGAGGAACCATCCCAGCCTACCGACCTGAGAAGGTCACGAAAAACCCAAGTTAGAGTGCGGGCCTCACGGGAATCGAACCTGGGAACTCTCGAAAGTCAGCCATATGTTACCGTGGTGCCATCTCTCTCGGCGTGTGTTTAAAGAATGTGTAAAAATATTTGACATACAACACTGATTTGTATTTTAAAAGAAACATAAATCTGGTACCTATGGTATGTGACAGAAGCAGTTATTATCTAATAGACTGTTGGTGGATAATATTCCATTCCGTTACATATAAACTATTCGTTGTTGCCTTCTATAACAGCTTTACGATACTAATTCCAGCAGAAGCTCCATTTATTTCACGGTCGGCAGATGATTTGTTTTTCAGTCACTCTGCATCATCGCTTCACAAATCAATGCAGCAGAACAGTGCTTTCGGTTGGATCTTTAATCTAGGTACCGTATACCTCCCGAGCAATAAGTTTTCGTGATTTGTAACCAAAAGAGGATATTAAACGTGACGTATTTAACACTTTATCTTGTAAAATCAAACTCGTGGTACCATTACCTCACAATGCGCCTTACTTCGACAATGAATTATTGCTTAAACTTGCGCTTGTTCGTGATAGCGCATTAAGGGCTCAATGTGTGCAGATAAGCATTAACTGAATCTCCTATGCAATCAGCTGAACAGAACATAAAATGAGCGTTCAATGCAAACCATAGGCTTAGCTCTTTCAACGGCATTTGTCAAGACATTCGTACGCACAAAGAAATGTAGAATGAATGCTGTGGCATGGAGTCAGCGGTTATTTCAATGAGTAATTGTCTATCGTGAGTGAAATTGCATATTCGACATTATCTACTTAATAATTGAATTGGTACATTCATGTTGTATGTCGTCTACCCTTTTCTTTTTCCTTTTGTTTTTTTTCTTTTTTTCTCACACATATAGGGAGCGGGTGCAAAAGTAAAAGCACAAATTGGCAACTTGTAGATTTTAAATGTAATACAGAATTCCAGAAGACGTTCAAGTGTGTGGATAGTACAGGTAGTACTCAAGTAATGCGGGAGGATTTGAACTGTTTCTCAGGTGAATTGACTTTTTTACAAATGCCCAGCAGCACCGTCACACAAAGGTTACATATTTTAACCTTACAAATACCTTATGTGACATGTCAATTCGGTTGTACGGACTCCTAACAGTTCTTTTAGTCAAGTTATCTATGATACAGATGTATCGAAACATTGGTATCATATTTTTATTCGCAAATTATCTACAGCACCTAAATTATTTTATTCATTTCATGTCACATTGAATAAGGAACGGACAACATGTGGTGGTTATTAGTGGACACAATACAGTAGTGTTTTACAAAATGAGTCTTCCTTTCTTCCACATGTGCATGCACTACATGTTCTTGTGATGCTACCTGGCAACATCACATCATGGGTTTAATCACATGTTTAGGTTATATTTTGAATGATTACGATGATAACATTGTGAAGCACAGCATCAATAGGTGCTGCTGGCGACGACGTCTGCGCGCCCAAAGACATAAATAGTTATGCATTTAGTTTCCATGTTATCACTGTGTAACAGCCAAGTATAATTAAGTTTGTGGCTTCATCTTGTACAATACACTCTCCAGTTAGCTTATTAAAAGAAATAGAGTTGATGAAATTTCGACGATCCTCTAGCCCAAAGCATAGGCCCATAAAACGCAATTCAACTCCCAGGATTGATCGAGATTTCCCGCTACTGACCACTACAAACCAATGATTCGTAGCCAGAGCAATAGTAGTATCCTCTATACTCCTAGTGGCATCAGGATCTTCAACAGGAAGCGTCGAAATGTCTTTCCCACCAGACGATCGTGACATGATTAATCTCCGAGAATCCCATCATACACTGAGACTCCAGGGATTTTGGGCTCTACCTTATCGGATCCAATTAGGATTTTCATTCATCCAATGTGTACATATATTATGTATGTTCGCCATTTCATTGTTGAGGAACATATTCTCGTTACGGTGGACGGATCCTCTTCTTGGTTTTCCAGCACCTCGGCACAGAAACATTGTCTTCTTTTAAAGCCATTCTGAAGCACATTCTGCCGGAGCAGCATTCTATATAGATGACAACGGTTATTCTTTAAGATGCGGTTCAGGTTGATATCTCATTTGATATCTAACTAAATGACCGAAACGGATCGTCTTGAAAGCGCGAGAGTACTTCCTTCACTGGTCTTGCCAAAGATTTGACCTTTCGATCACTCTTTTTCATTTAGAGGTTCATGGCTATACACAATAGCGTTAGGGCAGCCGTGAGGAACTAATAATCTTTGAGTGCAGCCCACTCGTGGCCTTGCACTGATAACTGTGTGCTTAGCACAGTGGTGGGGAAACCCCAACACATTAGGTTCTGCAACCTGCTTGACACGGAACACAATCTCAGGGTGGGAGATGTGAAGTCAGCGCTATTCCAAGTCAAGGCTGCGATTACAGTCGTAATCACAACACGTGTTCTGCCCATGGCTGGCTTAGCAGGTAAACAATTGGGGTCACTCAATCTATTCCGCGGTCCTACGTTAGGGGCTGGGCAGGAGAAGGGCCGAAAATCCTTCCTTCAGCGATTTCTGGCCTTTTGAAGTTAACGAAGGCCCACAGAAGAAACAAAGCCATATCGACATATTCACATGTTAAAACAACGTTATCGTTCTTTCGCAGATTCAAGCTGTATGGCAACAATTATGTTTCGCTTGATATCACATTTTCGGTTGAAGTGCTCTTACCTACTTAGTACCTCAGAATCTGATATTCTTATCCGTAAAACAAAGAGACAAAGAAAGAAGCGCTTATGGGGGATCACGAATCAAACTCTCTTAGGACTATATGCACAAACCCTTTACAGTGACAATCATCCATATTGCGTGTGTGTTTGTATGTGTGTTGTTGTTAACGCAGTCAGTTCCCAGGATCACATCAGCGTCGTCAGTGTGCTGGAATTTCGTCCCGCAGGAGTCCTTTTACATACTGGTAAATTTACTAACATGGAACTGAACCATGCTGTCGCTTAGGGTCAGTAGAGTAGCGTCTAACTATCTGACCTACCCAGAATGGCACTATCAGCCATTAATTAGCTTGATAAATACTCGTATTACAAACGACTGTGTATTTATCACATGCACCATAAGCAGGTCTCTCGAGTAAGTTCATTTATAATCTTTAGTTGTTTCCATTGGCCATAATACCTTCTCAAGTTGAAAATATTTCAAAATGGAGAATAATGTACGTACCGCCTCTGATCCTCTTATTTGAGATGCTTGTAGCAGTACGAATCGCTTAATATGGACCCTTATTATGACCTTCATGGCAAGATGTGTTCATACAACCTCCTATCAACTGCATGAACTTCAAATAGTGTTCATCCAATTACCAATATACCCACCTGGCATCGGTTGCTTTGCCTAGCTCTTTAGCGTTAGCCTTGAAGTGAATGTGGCCGCAGTATGGATCAAATAGTAATTGAATAACCCAATACAACTCTTTACGAAACATTGTGAAACAGTTTATAAAATTTGATATTATTTTTCTGTTCAAGCATATTTTAACGCTTAAGCACATCACCGTTAACTTATAAACATGAAAAACTAGATCAAATCTTTTATACAAAATTATTTCATATAAATTACAAAATGTAAAACATAAAAAACAAAATTATTATCGTAATCACTCCAATTTTCAGACGGTAATGCTCTTTCATTTTGTTTTATTAACGTTTATCAGCAGGCGGAGTAGAATCCTCGGATACACAAATCAATTATGCTCCTTCGTTAAGTAGGTTTGAAACACAGCAGTCCACATTAACAGCATAATGTAACCGACTGCCTAATTCACTGAACCGCGCACATGGGTAAAATTTTCTGTCAGGTCAACCATGACCGACGGTTTTTAGGGTTATGCATGATCAGCACACGCATTCTGCCAGTAATCGCTTCTGTATCACTAACTGTAGCTCCCAAATGATTCTCACAATGCTGGATATAAACCCTGTTTTAATTTACATACTACAGGTGTATCAATATTGGAGTCGTCCAAATGATGATGTATCTAATCCAAATCTGTGATTAAGTAACACATATTACGAAAAACAAAGTTTGTTAAAGAATCCTACAAGTAAATACGAATAAAATGTTGTAATTTTTTTCTGAAAACATGCGGTATTTATACGTTTGGAAATCCAAAATTTCGCTCACACTGGTATCCGTATATATACTAGTCCCTGAAACTCGTTTTCTAAACGCTATTATTAATAATGGAAAATCGTGATATGGTATCGCGAAAATTATAATAATACATAGCGCAGTTAATAGAGCAACAGGATATACATACATCATAAAAATGTTAGCTGTTATAAACTGTTAGTACAAGAGATATCAATCTTCGAAGTTAAAATGAGAATATGCTAAGTATGGACGATGTATGAAACAAATGGATCATTTCAGACAAATGGTCAATAATATGACATGAAATAATATATGACAGAGTTTACTTACTTGACTAAACTGTCGGAGACAAAAAAAAATGTAAGTTAGTAATAACAGCTTGGTCAATCCATAGACAGTTCTTGTGGCCAGGAAAGACTGATGTAACCGCATTGAAAAATGGATATATAATTGAGATGGAAAATCTCGCTGCAGGGAACTAGAAATACACAAACGATTGAAGGGGTTATAAATGGTATCTATACCAATGTTAATGTCATTGTCAGAAGAGACTATAATTGTATACATGATAAATTTCAAAAACAAATTGTTGTGTGGACGGAAAAAGAAAGCACGGTAAAGTTGTACAAAGCCTGTGCACTTTGCTAGAATCACCTTCTTCATGAATTCAACGTCTTCAGGAACTGCAGAGTTGTATAGTCATCTCTTCTGGCTGTCCAGAAGTCAACCAAAAGTAGGCCTTTAGATTTATTTTGTATGTCTGGTCATATTGCTTGCAGCTCGTTACGTAAATGTAGGGCTTTAGTAGAAAGAGGAAAATAAGCGCCCCATCTATTCCTCCCTCTCCTGTCAATACAGCTGCAGCATAGCAACTAAAACTTTACAAAGAAGTTTTCTGATTAGTCAGTAACAAAGCAATATTTCCATGTTCCATTCTCCGCGACATCTACCGTGACCTTCCCTTGTAAATATTATAGTGATCCGCAGGACAGCATGGCACTACTTCATACATAGGTCATTCAGAACTTAGTGGCAACACTGTCCACATTTGGCGCTATCAGCAGTAAATCATGTAAGCTAGTAACAATGAAAAATAAGAGCATCTAATGTTTGTTAGCTGTGAGTTTGAAGACAATTTTGTATGTAGGAGTGTATGTAGCATGGACTCTACAATGGTCGAAAGCTCGACCTTTATCAATCTAACACGGCTGATCACCCGTGAAGCCTTGATCCAAGCCTTGATCCACGACAATAATTTTATTTATTAAGACATTTTTAGTAAGTTTAATTGCAGGCTGTTATCTTTAGTGCTCTAAATATGTTTAGTAAATACGAACAAAGATGCTTCATTAAAATGCAGGTTGCAAGAGGTATCAAAGCTCTACAATGCCATACAGAATTATTGGAAGCTTGTGGTATACAGACTTAACCATATCGTACCGTGGCTAGGTGGGCGAATGCATTTCGTAGAGGAAGGGAAGACTTTCAACAAAAACGTGGAGCTGGCAGACCACAATCAGCAGGTGATGATGTGCATGTGAATGCTGTTAGAGTACTACTGGAAGAACATCATTGTTGGACTGGTATTGAACTAGCAAGGGAAGTTGGAGTTGCTCCTGGTACGATTCTACACATACTTAAGAAGAAGTTAAAGATGAGGAAAATCTGCGCTCGATGGGTTCCACACAATCTTACAGAGGAAACAATGGAGCAGAGGATGGAAACAACAAGGTTACACTTAAAACACTATGAACGTGAAGGCGAGTGTTTTCTTCGACGTATCATAACATTAGATGAAACCTGGGTTCGATGCTACAAACCAAAATTAAAGAGACAATCAAATGAGTGACGGCACATTGATTCGCCACAGCCAAAAAGGTGTTGAAGAGAACAGGATCCACCTAAAGTCATGTTGCTTATGATTTTGACGGTGTTCTTATCACTCATTCAGTACCTTAAGGAAATCATGTTAATCGTGGCCATCGGGTCGTCGTCATCGTCATCATCATCATTGTTGTTGTTGTTGTCTTTCTTTGAGGTTTCAGTTTCCTGCATACTGAACTGCGAAGAATAGATTTGGTTTCCTCTCCCTTTTTCCTTTCTGTTTCTTCATTATTGTCTGTATCTCCCTAACTTACGGGACTGAATGCCAAAATCAATTTCTTTACATACCTATTACTGTTTCTTCGTTTTTATAGAATGTACACTTTACTTGTCAAACATTCCTCGTCCCTTCTGTATCTGTATTTGATTAATGAGTAACGAATTTGTCTCTCTGTAGTTTCTCATGTTTCTGGCGTCCCGAGGTGCACGAGGATACTAACTTCCTCTGTTCTTTCTGATATCCCACGTTTTCTCCATAAACAAAGTTTGTGGTGTACATTGTCCTCTCAATGCCCTTAACAGCCAGATAGACACATGAATTTGATTCTTTGGCTACCTCATGATACACGAATCGAAATTGGGATTTTAAAAGTTCTGTTGCTGCTTGAACCTCGGACGTGGTCAATCAGGCGAACGCAACCATGAGCTCTGTAATCTTACTATTCGGTATCTTGTCTTTCACTTTGCAAGGACACGGCTATCTCCAAAACCAGCAACTCAGATAAGCTATACCAGTAGCATACTGGCTCGTTATTGATATTGATTTATTGCGAACAACCATCAACTCAAAGTCCAAAATGCGTTTTATCAAAGTGTTGGTCTAACACGGAATTGTAACCTCTGAAAGTTTATGTTTGAGTTCCATAACAACTTGGCAATGCTATATGTATATTGGATTCCTTTCTTTCTTTTCTTTTCTTTTCTTTTTTATATCCATGTGATAGGTGTTTCATAATACTGTGAGGTTTTGCAGGTAGAAAGCTGATCGAATCAGCTGCAAAGCTGATTGTTGTTTAGTAGTTAGGACTACTGGGATCTTCGTGTGTCTAAATGCACTGTATAGGAAGCCAATATGTTTATCTATGACACAACTGCCTCTTAATCGGTTACGTCAGAGATACCAAAATGTGACACTGCTAGCCATTGTACTCTTTTTTGCCCCTTCACTCACTTTAGTTTAGTGGCGCGGCAGTCTAGGGTGAAGGTGACTGGAATTGGGTAATGCGGTACATCTGCACACCTTTGACGACACAAACTAAGAAAGTCGGTGTCGGGCGCCAACATGTTCCGTCAAATTCCAACCAAAATCCTCCCAGCATTCTTACTTGCCCTCATATCTATTACATCATTACCGAAGGGTAACTAGGAAGGGGAAAATTTGCGCCCTGGTGCCTGCGTTTCATCTTTTATGGCGTATCGTTTTCAATACCCACGCTTAGGGCTAGAAATTAAATTTGTGTTATAGCTGATGCGAAAATCTTCATTTAACTGAACCTTCATTAGGGAAAGTTGCCACGCAATATGGGCGCGTGCTGTAAATTGGCCCCAACTGTTATTCTAATATCCTCACTTTATTTTGGAGAATACCTCCTTTGTTCACCAAAATGTCGCATTACAAAGACCTTCAGAACCTGCAGTTATAGTCCGCACAGCGATTCTTAGGGATGTAGATAAAGAGTCCCAAAAGAAGAAGAGGATGAGGTGCGTGAAGCTATTGATTTCAGGAACGTGACTTCAGCCCTATTCATTATGAAGCAGAAGGCGCTTCTTTCGTGTGACATTCTACAAGAAACATTACGAGGTCATTCATTTTGATACGGATGGTTTCATTTCCCTTCTCTTCTCTTGGATAACCAGAAGGAAATGCCGAAAAGCGCACTTCTTTTCAGAAGCTTTACTCCATTCCACTGCTCCGACCCGTATCTATAGCTCATGGAGAACTGGCCGTTGTCATACCCTGCTAACGGTCAAAGGGAAGTGAAAAGGTCCCTCTTATTTCTCCTTCCTTTTAACGAGGATGCTCCTGCTCTCTCCTTTCTTGCTATCCTTTTTTATCTCTTCTTGTATTTTTCCAGCTCACTATACTCTGCTCATTCCATTAGCTTTTATGACATTTTGCTCTCAAAGAAACTTCTGGCACTGCTTCCTATTTAATAACAAAGTGCTCTTACAAACATGGGTATGTTGAGATAACATCCGGAACTACCTTGGCGTTGAAGTGACCAGTTTTATTGTATCCAGCTACATGGAACATCTCAGACACCTCTGTGACTGTCTAGCTGCAACTTCAAATATTAGCGGCACTCAGTGCACCCTTTACGCCACGTTTGACTTTGTATCATTCAGATTTAGAATAGTAAAATCCTAAAGTATAATTTCTACCATTATGGGAACGATACCAAAATGACTTTTCCCACTTCCCAGTTGACGGAGATATACAGACTGCATACGAGATGTAACAGAGCTGTTAAGAAATCTACATAAAAATTAACTCAAATATTGTTTGTATCACCGATATTCAAAGTTGGCGAAATGGGGGAGGTTGGATTTACCTCTTTTCACTTTATGCGGACTGTGCCACTCTTTAACACTCAGATGTACATTGTATTGCAGTGTTAGTTTGGTTATATGTACGTTGCGTTTGATTTACGAAAGCACTTTTACATCTTATGCGATGAACATCTGTTCATTGGTGATTTCTTTGGTACTGCTTACGTTTAAGAAGTCTATCAATATTTGGCGACAAGGTCGAACAACATAGCCTTGGAAGATACAAGTGATCGTTGCGTAACGTATTGCGACATAGACTACTAATATAGTTTAATCTGAAGAAACTCTGTTCGCAAGTATATGTAGAGCTATACTCATTCCTGTGCAAACTATTCTTACTATTTCTCTATCTAATTCATATTAATACAGATAAACATTTGTATAAATTATCTTATTACTAATTTTATTGTAGGTGCAAGAGGAATATGGGAATACAGTAAGCTTTAAGAGATAGTTAAATTATTATGAGCTGGTTGCTATGTGATGTCCCTGAAATTCCGTTCTCTTTGAGAACCCAAGGGATAAAAAAACGAATAACGTATTTATAGTTGAGAAAAGTATAAGTACTTCAAACAAATAATGAAGAGTATCGCGAAAATCGTTCACTCAATTCAAAAGAAAAGTGTGTGTTTTAACGAGATCCACACTTTATATTTAGCAAGACTCTGTCTCTTAGTGTTTACCTTTTCTGCAAGGACACGCGGAATTAATGGGTCTTTGAGGACATTCAAGGTATGACTTAGAAACTGCCATGGAGTCGCCAGTTTGTGTCCGTCACTGGATACTCGGTGGTTGTGATTCTACACCCCACAGGCACTACCTGACCAACCCTCCGACTGAAAAAGAGGTGGCATTGTAGCTGATAATTACGTTAGCGTCACCAAAGAGAGAGGGTTAGACATCGCTGATCTGTATCTTCTAAGTATATATTCTTTTTCCCTTAAAATCTAAAATTTAGTTTTTGTTCCAGCGGAAAAGAAAGTGGAAGCATATGAACAACTGGTATTTGTGCATACAGTGTAAGAGAGTATAGAGGATCATTCTGAATTAATTAGTGAGTTAAATTCTACGGCACTTTATTTTTCTTTCCCAATATTAGATTTATTTTCTTAGATATTTTATTATATATAATATCACTAACGTTGCTGTTATACTATGCGTTTTATTAATTAGTGCGGCTAAGGCTACGAAGAGTTTAACCGATATGAAGAGACAGTTGTCTCTGTATTAACTACTATACTGTTGTACGTTCCGGTCTATCTGCTTTACATTATGTACACAAAACGAACTTAGTAATATGCACTGTTTGGGAGCATCTATCAGTTTCTTATTCTCTTACGGGTCTCACAAGCAGTGACGGATAACCATTGACCAATGAACTGTTGACAGTTGCACTTTGGGGCTAGAGACGTGACTCTGTAATGAGGACAAGGGAGGGGTGGGGAGGGGGAAGGTAGATACACCTGCCCTCGTAAAAAAGCACGTTTTAATTTTCTTTAGATTTATCTCCAAATTCTTAATGCCTTTATGGAAAAGATTGCAAATATTGTTTGAAATAAGCAGCATTTATTGGGTTAAACGATTCTGCGTTATAAGAGAGGCTTCAACTTAATCCTTAGAATCAGAAACATGCGTAAAAATCTACGGTAACCATAATGCATAATCTGTAAATTCTCTCTATATTTATACTGGAATTAAAATTCGTATCGAAATAGCTATAAACATATTTGTCTATTATATTATAATAGGGCTTCTGCTTTCTTCTAATATCCATGCAATAAACTGACTTAATTGAGTGGCGTTAAAATTGAATTACATTACTGTGAATTTGCACAGCTTCTAAAATTTTTCAAACTCTGTTAGAGCGTGCCATAGACCTGGCAACGTGTAGCTTCTGATGCATACGACATGTGAAATAAGCAACAATTGAATAGCAATTTAACGAACCGTCAATACTTCCCCTTCATGCCCACGTGTCATTGGTTATAACTACTTCCAGCCAGTAATTTGAATACATACTGCTGTCATTGGAGAGGGGTAAAGAGAGGGAAAGTAGGTTAAACTACGAAGGCCTCAGTAAATAATCAATATACCCCTGCATTTTACTAAATTCGCTTTCTGTATCACAGGTTGTGCAGAAACGTGCCAATGCTTCTGGTTTTCTATGTGTTTTTCTTTATTTAATGTTGGCAGAATCTACCAAATAACTGTGTTCCACACTAGCTCTGAAATACCTCACACAAGCATTAGCCTATGAACAAAGTTCAGGCCTAGGTGAGCGGTGATAGGGAAGGAGTAAGGTACATTTCACCTGAGAGTCGGAAACGCATGGTTCCCAACGACCAGCCCCTTTTGTTATTCGAACATTAATCTAAGTGTGAACACAGGTCGGTTTCAGGCATAGGGTAGTAAGACAAACCTTAATAGAAGTAAATGGCGTGGCATAATAATTCCTTATCAAACAACCCACTACGAATCATATCGGCACGATTGCATGCTCTTGACTCTACTAATTGAGCAAAGCCTTAGCTGCCACCTGTCGCTCGTGCAACACAGCCCTGACGGTAGCTATGCAACTTGGTCAGAAGAGTGTTGTAGTAACTACAACAGCAGTTGCACTAAGATGCATTAACGCATAGGTGAGTGTTGGAGCACCGCGGAATAAACTAAAGAATACTATCTAAACTGGAAATGCTTAGAAATGATTCAACTATAATAAACTAGTGGCCGTGTTACAGAAGCAGCTAAACTGATCAGACTAAATCTTTTAGCACAAAAACATCTTCGCTGGTGCCCAGGTGGAGACATGCGCAGTGTGAGGTGGTTGTAAGAAATGACTCCAAAGACCAGCCAATATTCTCGAAGCACTGAAACGGATGATGTAGAAATGTATGATAGAGTAACAGCAGGATGGTTCCATTTTCTAACCGAGGTGTTTTGCGTACATTAGTAAGTCATATATTTGCTGTTTTAGAACAGTCCACAATATTAAAACCACAAATTATAAACCAAATAATGATTAATAATTATATTAGTTTTGCAAAATATCTGACATTCAACTTTTACAGCAATCATATGTAAGGATAGATGAATATGGGGAAGTACCTGTTCAAGAACAACTCGAATATACTTTCATTTTACGGTATTTACTTGCTGCATTTTTATGTAGAAATGTCATTAATAACAAGCATGAAATTTATTTTACATCATGTCATGTTTTAGCGTATGCACTAGCGTAAGCCTAAAACATAAACACTCGCATTCACAAACGCTTACTTTTTTTTTAATTAACGTCCTCCAACAGTGTCATATCGGACGGTGAATGAATGAAATGTCTGAAGTGATGCTCAATTGAGTCCGAGGTCCATGGAGCTTTAAGTTACTCGATATTCGTCTTCTCAGGATAAGGGAAAATATCGGGAAAAAAACCTTTCACGGATAACTTGGCCTAAGTGAGATTCGAACTCGCGACCTCTTGAACGTGAGGCAGACACGCTAACCATCACGCTACCAAGGGGGTCACAAACGCTTACTCTTTTCCACCAAGAGGGATAAATCTACTTCCAGGGTTCACTTGAGAATAAGGATGTTTACTCCCGACATAAGCGACTTTTTAATACTTCGTCCCTCAAGAAAAGTGGTGTAATTGGTGCTTGAAATTTACCTCAGTGACGCAACTCTGTCAAACCTAGCACACATTGTTTTTATTTTGAAATAAATGTCCGGATGTGGGCTAAAGGTTACTAAAAACCTTTTATTATTTCGGTGTCTTTCCATCGTGGTTTTCTTCTCCCCGTTCTTTTCCTTCTACACTTTGTGTACACAGGAGATAAACCCCGAAGTAATGTCTTACATACACCGTCATGCTAGTGAGTTTTGTGTCGATACTTCATTTTTCAGTACGTGGTACATGGATGTTTACCTCATAAGTAAATCGAAACGTCCTGACATTCAATTATTTCTTTTCAGGATTGACACCCGTGGGGCCTGAATTGACCTCAGAAGGACATGATTTTCTTGGAGATGACCCAATGCTAGCCATCACCAGCAAAACCAGCATGGCCCCAAGCAGTTCTCCAATGCCACTGACTACTGTCCCTGCAGCTGGTGAGTAAACAATCAATCAATCAAACAATCAATCAAGCAAGCAAGCAATATAATGTTGAATTCAAATACATGAAGCAAGTGCCAAGGTTTAAAAGTATGTTCTTCATTTCTTACTACTGTCCGTGCAGCCGGTGACTAAATACACAATATAACAGTATGATAACTGAATTCAAACACGTGAGCTAAGTACAGAGAACCAACAGTATGCTCCCCATTTCTTATCACCGTCTCTGCAACTGGTGAAGAACCAATCAGTGATGCCAACGTAAGAAACAAATTTCAGAAAACGAGGAAACAAACTATCAGTAAATTAGAAGAATTAGGTGGTGGTGGTAGCGGCGGTGGCGGCGGCGGTGGCGGTGGCGGTGGCGGTGGCGGTGGCGGTGGCGGTGCTGCTGCTGCTGCTGCTGCTGCTGCTGCTGCTGCTGCTGCTGCTGCTGCTGCTGCTGCTGCTGCTGCTGCTGAATACTAATGATGAGTATGAATAAATGAAAGTCACTTCGTGCAACTGAGGGTGTACATAATGTATGAAGCTCGGTGATGTTTAGAACTAAGTCGCTGTTCATGCATATTTGAAAAGAAAGGGAAGTACGAACAGTCGAAGATATTTCTATGAAAACATGTTGCAAGGCACTTAAAAAATGTTGTCACGTTCTCTTTTACTTCACTTCATGGATTTATAGCTGATGACAGGGCTTTGCTGAGCATATAATATTATAAATAACACTTCCACTTTATCCGATTACCCTCTCCGTATGGAGGACTTACAAGTTTGTGCCTAGGATTAGTTGCCTGTCGGGGAGAAGACGGACCTATTGACAGGACAGAGTGAAGATCTGGAAGAGGCTGGTCAGCCCAGCACCAGGTACAAGAGTGGGGGAGAGGATGGTATGAAATACAGACGAAATAGATGGATGGAAAGGTGATGGTGGAGTAGTTGGTGAGTGATCATGTGACGTTGGTTCTGCAATAAAAATAAAAGCGAAGAAATGACAAACATTGGTAGAAAGTAGAATATTTCAACAGGTCGGTAGCATAAATGCTGTTTCGGATGATTTACTACAAAAACGCAGGGCTGCCATCACTGCAAAGAGTACAGAGGTTGAAGTCAAACAATGAAATAAGACGAAGGTTGAACAGCATATTCCCTCAAATTTTGCCACGTCCATGCAGCATGTGTGTGAAAGCAATAGTGCAGAGAAATAAACAATTGCACAAGTTCAGCAGCATGTTCCAATTGCAGAATTTGATAAAATACTAATACTAAGAGGTGATGATTCTTAGCATTTTATGGGCCAATTCAACATTCTTGGTTTGTGCAATTAACATTTTCTAGCGTTTTAGCATTTGTAGTTTAGCATGTCATAGTCTTATAGGAAAAACTTATACTTTTAAATAATCGTTACAAACAATAATGCCTTTGAAATAAGATTAATGTGAAATAGACATCACACTGCAAAAATTGATAGTAGGATAGTATTGAACAAGTCGTATTTTGAATTTATTTAAGTTAACATAGACTAAACATAGATAACAGTGGAACAAATTTATACAAGCTAAAACATAAAACAGAAAAAAATAACTTTATACGATACAGGTTAAAAGTAATAAAAATAAAATGCACAAACACATTGTGAGCTACTGAACAAACTCTGGGAATTTGAGCTTAACAGCCAAAGGCATTTGGAGACAGTATACATAATTTTTACCATGGGAATGAACACACATACATACTTATGCCTCAATATTATCCATCTTAGTAACTCCAACTATGACATATCCTTTATAGTTCAACTTAATTATTTCACGTCTATTGACAATCCTTGGCTTGCAGTGTCAGGATTAAAAAGCCTGCAAAACTCTTGGAATAATAAAAGAAGAACTTATCCCATTTTCTGCCCTGTACTACTCAATTGTTTGTGAGATTTAAGTATTCACTCATAAACATGCTGTTAGTTTTTCATTTTGCTCTTCATATTTTAATTTGAAGCAAAGGCATGAATTACAATATGTGTGTGGATAAATATCCTCTGGCACACCTTTTCAGCTCGGTGTATAAAGCTAACAACCCATCCCAAAACTTATAAACAAAAGGATAGAAAAGGTCGTCCAAATGAGTAATTAATTTTCTGTGACAAATTTTGCCCCAGTGAAAACAATGACGAACATTAGATTCGTCCAAAAATACAGATTTTAAATATAAACTTCATTTGTCTTAATGGAATAATTAACATGTATTAATTATGCTACGTTCACTGAATAAGGGATTATGCTCCCAATTTCAAATTGCCTTTCTACATTCCACAAGGATGATCATGTGTGCTATAAAGATTCAAAGGGTGTGCTGGTGTTAGGATTAGTGTTACGGAGAGAGTTCTAGCAATTTCAGGCTCGAAGACTCCTCCTGCTGCTTGAGCAGCCAAGATAGAGCGATTAACAACCTGTAAACTAAACAGCCCTCTAATGCCCACGGGAGGTTCTCTTTCCTTTGAGCAATCATTCGCACTACTTGTCCGGCATCGCCTTGCGCCACGGAATCTAGAAGTACACTTAAAAGATGAGTAGGAAACGATGGAAACGAAACTGTGGTAGATGAGAAACCATCACAGCATTTGCCTACTGGCCAGGAAAACCACAAAAAAGCCAAGGTAAGAATAGGTGGTCAACGGGAATCGAACACATGACCACCGGAATACAAGCCTCAAACGTTACCGCTAGCTCGATAACGGCATACTAACTCCGGAAATGAAGTTTCTAGAGAAAAAATATGTAAAAAAATTAAAAGGAATTCTAAAATTATCCGCTTCGAATTTATGTAATAGTAGAATACAGTCCTCGTTTATTGAGCTAATTTCGTTTTTCCAATACGCATTAAAAATGTTTACGGGCCTTAAAGCAGGAAAATATAAGAGAATGAGTCTATTAGAATTTCGTGCTATGTTGCAATTGCGGAAAACCACTATACTGCTGCCAAGTTTTAACATTTCCCCTTCAGCAACAGTTTACTGCCTGCTAACGCGATAAAATTACGTCTACGTTCTTGGTTTCAACGGTATTCCTTTGTGGTTTTTTTCATATTGTGGGTGTAATGTTTATTAGAGATTACATAAAAATATTGCAACATTGGGTATTTAATTCCATAGATACGGCACCGCCCACCCCCTTTCGTCCCTCTCAGGAAGAGGATAACAGGTATTACCCACTCGCTGGCAAATATGTTGAGTTTCATCTGTCCCTGATGCAGTAGTAATAACGCCGAAATTACTATTGCTCAACAATTAATTTTAAAGAATGCCATAGCAAAATGTTCTAAAACGGTGCCCACTTGGAACTTTAGCCAAAATGGTTGAGGGTATTAAAAACACTTAAATGCTAAACATTGGACCTTGCATTTTAACTATATTTATTCATCGTTACCATTTTAACGATACATGAACTTCCATAAGGATATATTAAATATGCAACAAATCTGTTATAAGAGGCTATTATTAATAATTCTATAAAGAAAATGATGCATGATGAATAATTATAAAATCTTTTGTAAGTCGAATGTAATAGCCAGGAATCGAGCAACAGATCTACGACTTTGCTTTTCGTAGCAGTACAAATGTGCTACACGCGCATTAGAAGTCTCATCTGAAACATGTATCTCGATAAACAATCTTCATTACTCCGTAATACAATAAAAGTAAGGGTTTCTAGAAGAAAATTAGAACAAGGATGGAGGATATCCAAGAGCTACAAATTCTGAGTAGCTTTACCGACGAAAGATTATATGTAGATTCTTAAAAATGGAATTGGGGAGAGAGAAATATGTCGACGTATGCAATAAAGAGATCAGGATGGCGTATGCATGGTCTAGAAAGGGGTAATGTACCTAAGTGGCGCGATAGGGATAAAAGGGGGGAGATGCACAAAATGCGGTAGATTGTATGAAAATTGGCACTATATTTTAGACTGTAATGGTACGGATAAAGGAAGAGAGAATCTAGTACCCAAAAAGTTGAATTACTTCCCATTAGACTTAAAAGTTGGGAAAATTTGTAATTCAAAATCAGAGGAATACATACAAAAGCAGGAAAGTATTTATGAAAAATGAAGTTGAAATGGTTAAAGGAACTATAAGGAAATAGGTAAAATAGAAAAGGGTAATGAGGGGTAAAATTAATTTGCGACCGTAATAAACTTCCCCATTACATATAAAACGAAATGTTAAATATAAGGGGAAGTAATAGATACAGGCAACTCCAAGAGGTAGGAATAAATTGTATTGTACTCCGAAATATCGCACATTAAAAGTAATTGTAAATGCCACATGTGCTTTCGTTCTAGCCTTTTAGTTAGCCAGCCATTACGGTTAATTTGTATGAGTGAAGTAGACCTTTACACTGGCCTTGTGCAGACTAACCTTTTGCGGTTTCTAGTCACAGAGGAAATCGTTGCAAGTAAGTGAAAAAACTTCGGTACACCGCTGTACCGTTAACACTCAGTCCATTAGGTAAATTTAATTATCGAATTCTCAAGGATCCAGAAAAAGAACTTGAGAGCCAGAGGGGCAACAGGCTGAAGAACGAAGTAATTATATTTGTTAGCATTAACATTCTTAAAACTGCTAAGAAACTTAAATTCTCGAGACTTTTAACTGAGCATTTCAACATCCAATTAGTACCTCACCAACCTGTTTCAGCTCAACCGATTTCAATTTGTTTTAATCGAAGCAAAGGATATCTAGTTGGTTTGGCAATGAAACATTCCTTAAATTATTCATTTTCCCACAAATCTTTACGATTTACTTATAGAAGACCTTTTCCAGGCGTAAGTGGAACTGCACTTTACATTTTTATTTATTTCATTCATATCATTCATTGGAGTATCTAAGCTTTACACAGTTCTAACCTTTACATTTATTATTGGGTCTGAACAACTTTTGGCCATGTATAATCAGTGCATTGCAGACGGTAAAGACGGGGCTAACGAACAGGCTAAGGATTTTTTTTTTTTTTTTTTTTCAAAATGAAGACCACTAAACACTGCGTAATCACAAATTATTTTAACATAAGCACTGAACATCCGTTTAAACAAATTAAAAATCGATTATTCTGAAGCAAGATGCAAGAAAAAAATAATTAGATGAAGTGTGTTACAACATCCGTGTGCCCATCCGCTGGAGCAAGCGAGTACAGCATATTTAGTCACTGCCATCACCCGTACAAATATGACACACAAAATATGGATTATTTCCTGTCTCTACACCTAAATGGTACCAATTTGCAGAATTGAGACACTGCACCCAGCACACTCCTTCCTTTCCGGGTTTTCGCTTCTGTTGCCTTTTCCTTTCCAGCGTGGGCAGCTTTTCTAGCTTTTAGATCATTTATAAATCCTGGGCTTGTTATCAGATCATATTTTTGGGATTTCTTTTGAATTTTAACTTTTTATTTAATTTTAATATCCAAGAACGTTATTGGAGGAGGACTTAGCTAGGAGCTAGAGTCTATCTTTGTTGTGTTGTTTTGTTCCCATTATTTGGGATTGCCTTCTGAGATTATGAGATTCAAGAGCCTAATTTTCAACACCATGTTCTCTATTTCCATGTAAAACTGAACATGAAACTGAATTTAACTTAAATCATTATTTGGATGTGACTGACATCTACAACTGTTATGAAAATTGTACTCAATTGCGGAACGAAAAGTACGCTGTCCTTCAGCCCCACTCCAGCCGTGTCCGTCTGCCCCGCAGTATTGTCAAACAGGAAAAACTCAGAAGACAGACAGGCTGGAAACGTTTACTCTAGTAAGCTTCTCACCGAGAAATGGACCCCTGATGCCACATTGTGTGTATCTGGAACATACTTTTACAATTTCGCTTTCCATAAAAACCTTAGGATGTGCTACGAATGAAACCTTACAGTTCAGGTAACTAAATAACAAATGTTTCTTACCTGTTTCTTTTATACCGGTGGATTGCACGTTTGCTTTGCGATAATCACATATCCTTTCCACAATATGTGGAGACATGTATTCTCAATACACAGTGATACCAACATTGGTACACTAAATTTTCTTACTAACAAGGACAGTACTTGGGCTCGAACAAACATATCTGTATGAAAGTTTGGTTACAGGACCATTACATACCTCTCAATGTGTTGGTGGGTGTCGCTTTTCTGCAAAACTCTGCAATCACGCTCTGGATATCACTGTAGATGTAATTGTAGAAGCCATACGCAATGCAGATACCTTAACTATAAATGTACAAGGGAACTTTCAATAAAATGCTCACAGCAATATGAATAACTGCAAAGCGCACAGTGATGAAATGAAAGTTGATCGCATGTCATATTTGCACATTCTACAATATCAGTGTTGAAGGCAACGTCAATTAACCTTTTGAAGTTGTCCACTGGTTCACCAATATCTTAGCCAGTGTTCTGCCACGTGTAACAAAGCATTGGTCTATATACTCCCGCAGGTAACTGATTGCAAATGATATAATGCAAATTCATGATAAAGTCTGTCATGCAATTTTGGCTGCATGTTACTATAAGGTAGTGTAATAAAGTCTGTAATTCTCTTGTCATGTATTTTATATTGACTTGAAGAAATGCACATCAAAAAGTTGTGCATATTTTGTAGTTTTAGGTGAAATGATTTTTAAATCTACATCTTTTCCGCCAGATGCTTCCAGTAGTGCTTGTTGATCTTTATGTCCAGACCAGGAGTCATAAAGCACTAATGACTTTCTCGACAAGTTTGGATTAAAACCTGACAGAAAAAAAATTGTCCTCAGATGTTGTTTCGTCATCTTCCCACTCACGCTTGCATCTATGAAGACATTTGGAGGGCACCGATTTCCTATTTCCCTTGACACATGGGGTTCAAACTTTACACTAGGTTCTTGGAAGCAAATATAGGGTTTGTCTGCCAATCGTCCTTCCATTGATATAGCAACATCGATCATGTAACTATGTGTTGCATTGTTAACTGAATGCAACATCGAATCAGTGTTTTTCGTCCCTTTCATGGATAGTGTTCTTTCAGAAGAAAGCTCATAGTTGAACTGACTCTGATCACAGTTCCATACGGCGTGATGTTATCCTAAACATTTTTCAAATTAGTAATAAATCCCAGTGAAGCTATAAAGTGTGTACACCCGATATTTCTGGCTGCGTCCAATGCCCAAAGTTGTAAATGACAATAATGAACGGCAGAACCGCATTCTCGAGCTTCATCGAATTTCGCCATTACACGCTCCTTGATGATCTTGAGTTTCAGTGTACGATTTCCCTTGAAAGTTGCATTTCCTTTTCCTTTCTTTGCCACGTAGTCCAGTGTATTTTTAATATTGATTTTAGCCTTCAGTTTAGAGTATCTTTTCAGAAGCTTGTCGTATATGTTGAAACCTCTTACGTGATAATCATCGTATATGTTCTCTAGTGTGCTGTCCTCAAACACCGTGAACTTACGACTTATACCTTCTTATCAGGAGAGGGTTGGAATTCACTTTCACTGTTTCCATCATCCCTTTTCGAACTACCACTTGCAATGAGTTGTTCATCAGTATCATCACTAGCATCATAATTATGTGTTAGTGTTACAACAGTATCTGTTTCTAACTTATGCTCATATCTCTGCACTATAATAGATACCAGAAAACATGCGAATGATTCATCTTCTACACCAATACCAACATCACGAAGAAGCGTTCTTCGTAACTTCATCTCAACCAATCGCAATACATTAGTAGGATTGCTTACTCATCTGACGCTTCTCTACATAAATAACTTCACAAAACGCAACTTCAGATGCACACTGCACCGTCGCTACTGGTCTCGACTGGCGAGGCTTGGCACACTCAGAGGCCTCTGACGACGACTGCAGAGTTTTACAGATGAGCGAGTATCACTGGTGCAATAAGGAACCTTTAAATTATCTCTCACATGATTTTGGTGTATATGTGTTTGTTCAAGCACAAGTACTTTCCTTGTAAGTATCGGTCTGCTCCTATGTTTGTGTGCCCTATTCTTACCCAATATGACTGCCAAACTTTATCAGGATACAATAATAGTTTATCTTTAAAAACTTGGATTTGAATAATCATACATAACAGAGATTCTGGATTACTTGCTCAAAATAAACGCTAGCAAACTACTTACCTTTTGCAGGGAATATTCAGCGCATTATTTATCGTTGTGAAAAATAGCCATTACCACGGCTAATCTAGTTTCCACACATACGACAGAGCCATTCATAAATCATCTGATCCTTAAAAGGTGTGCACTTACTCTCTTGAAACATTATAAATATCCTCGTATTAAAAGTAACTCCGTTTTAGCAGCTCTAGCTCTTTTTTTCTTAAAGTTACTCAAGGAAGGAAAGTTGGTTTCCAAGTCGTCCATTGACTAAGGGATGAAGGCGATGAGATGTCTGTGAACAGGATAATGGCTTTACACTGCCCCTTTCAACAGGCACAGGTGAAAGCAGAGGCCGGGGTGCGTTTGCTTAACCTCATATTACACTGTTTGGTTTCTTTCGGGACGCTATTCTGAAATAAAGATTAATTGCAAAAGCAAGTGTGTAAAGAATTCCAAATGTGCCCTATAAGTAGAGGCTTAGGCTGCTTAAGTTCATATGTGCCATATTTTCGTTGTACACTGACCTGCATAAAAGGTGGTCCTCTAGATCAGCGATATGCAGCGTTTGCGAAAGAGGGGAGGTTTGGTTTACCTCCTTCTACTATACGCGAACTTTGTCACTCTTAAATCCCTAGTCGTGCATTGTGTTGCAGTGTCGGGTTGGTTACGTGTATGTACGTTGCGTTTGATTTACGAAGACACTTTAAAATCCTATGCCATAAGCATGTAGTTCAACTGGGAGACACTGTTCGCAAATATATGTAGAGCGATACCCTCTCTTACACACATAATTCACGCAAATGCTTATTTCTCTATTTACTACATTCTAGTCGACATAAAAATTTTCACAAGTTATCTAATTGCTAACTTTCTTATAGGTACAAGGAGAATATGGGAATACAATAGGCTTTAAGCGATAGTGAAATGTTTTAAGAGCTGGTTGTTATTTGGTGCCTTTGAAATTCCGTTCCCTGTGCAAGGCCACGAGATAAAAAACGAGTAATATATTCTTATTTGAGAAAAGTATAAGTGTTGGCAAATTCAAGCAAATAATAAATAATGTCTCCGAAATGGTTCACTCAAAAGAAATAAAGTATTTGACATAAATTGTGTGTTTTAACGAGGTCCACATTTTTTATTTAACACACTTTTGCCATTTATGCAAAAATCATCCAGAATTATAACATTCCCGAACATTCCCTTTCGTGCTGCAGTCATTTAACTGTGCAGAACTTGTGAAGATATTCGAGAGGCTGTGTACTGCAAGCAATGTAATTTGTGCTGGCACTGTACTGGCGCATTAACGTCACTCTCTGCCCATGTGGTAGGTAACTAGTGATCACCTCATTTTGCGATAGCTGTACAACGATTCGAAGCCTAGTAATATTGCACATCCCTTATTGTTGTTTCCTTTAATTTCAGGTTTAAAGAAACGTAAGGCAGTTACCTTTCAGTATCCTGCTTTAAATGTTTAAATAAAATAACTTACTTCGTCTTATTGAAGCTTCGTGCACTGAAGCGTGAAGCTTGTTTTATTTATTTATTTTTTTTAATCTTTAAGTAAGCCTGAGAATTTTTTTTGTCATATGATAATTAAATCTGAGTTAAAGCGTTTATTTTCGTTCACTGAAATTAATTCCGAAATTTGGGCTTTAGTTATACCCATTAAAAGTTTTGCTTAAAATACAGAAAGCACTGATTTGGAACTTCAAAACAACCAGTAAAGTTTTATATCAATAACGAAATTCCATTCGTGATGGATTTCAGAAGTATCGCGTGCATTCTGTTTCTCATTTTTCCTACACAATTTTTCTACGAGTATATGAAGATTAGCAGAAATCTTAACGAAAAAAAAAATATTCGACGAAAACGCTTTTTAGGGAAGGCAAGTTTAGAAAAACGGAACGTGTTATTTGTTTTAATTTTTCCTAGAAGACTTTAATAAATGAAAACGGTTCGTGAATACAAATTTCAGCCAGTAAATGCTACAATTCTGAAAACCGACATTAAAGAAAAAGTAATTTTCGATGGAAACCAATTTTCGGGTAGGCAATTTTAGGAAAATGGAACATGCCAAAATACATGTTCTAATATATTATAGAAGATTTTGATAAATAAAAACTGTTCCATAATTGTAATTTCGGGCTTTAAATACTGAATTTCTGAAACTGAACGTTAAAACTAAAGTAATTATCCTCGAAAATCAGTTTTCGAAAAGGCAATTTTAGGAAAATGAAACATGGCTGAATGTGTTAATATTTCCTAGGAGACTCTGATAATGGAAACGTTTCCGAGAATACAAATTTCAACCTGTAAATACTGCAGTTCTGAAAATCAACATTAAAGAAAATGTTATATTCGACGAAAACCAGTTTTTGGGAAAGGCAATATTAGGAAAATAAAACGTGACAGAATATCTGTAAATCCTGCTTTGCCTGCAAATTTTAGCTAGTAAATGTCGTATTCTAGACCGCATCAATACTGATGGTAGTGATACCGGATAAGATATAGAAACAGGTCCTTTGTACATAATGTACGTACGGTGCAAATTGCATAAGCGCAAAACATACAACTTTCTTTTTTAAATAATGTGTAAAATAACGCACATTACAGTCATTAATTTTTTTACAAATCTAAGCCACTATAGGTGGTATGAAGTAAGTAACTTGAACTACAATTTTGACATCTTAATAGATTAATATATAAACCTTGTTTCAGCTTTTAAATTGTTCTGCTTTCATTTCAAATAAATAAACCAGTGTGCATTATTATTATTATTATTATTATTATTATTATTATTATTATTATTATTATTATTATTATTATTATTATTATTATTATTATTATTATTATTATTATTATTATTATTATTATTATTATTATTATTATTATTATTATTATTATTATTATTATTATTATTATTATTATTATTATTATTATTATTATTATTATTATTATTATTATTATTATTATTATTATTATTATTATTATTATTATTATTATTATTATTATTATTATTATTATTATTATTATTATTATTATTATTATTATTATTATTATTATTATTATTATTATTATTATTATTATTATTATTATTATTATTATTATCATTATTATCATCATTATCATCATTATCATCATTATCATCATTATCATCATTATCATCATTATCATCATTATCATCATTATCATCATTATCATCATTATCATCATTATCATCATTATCATCATTATCATCATTATCGTCATTATCGTCATTATCGTCATTATCGTCATTATGGTCATTATCGTCATTATCGTCATTATCGTCATTATCGTCATTATCGTCATTATCGTCATTATCGTCATTATCGTCATTATCGTCATTATCGTCATTATCGTCATTATCGTCATTATCGTCATTATCGTCATTATCGTCATTATCGTCATTATCGTCATTATCGTCATTATCGTCATTATCGTCATTATCGTCATTATCGTCATTATCGTCATTATCGTCATTATCGTCATTATCGTCATTATCGTCATTATCGTCATTATCGTCATTATCGTCATTATCGTCATTATCGTCATTATCGTCATTATCGTCATTATCGTCATTATCGTCATTATTATTATTATTATTATTATTATTATTATTATTATTATCATCATCATCATCATCATCATCATCATCATTATCATTATCATCAGTCATCATTGTCATCATTGTCATTATCATCAGTCATCATTGTCATCATTGTCATTATTGCCATTATTGTCATTATTACCATCATTATCATTATCATCATTATCATTATTATTACGATTACGATTACGATTAGCATTATCATCATTATCATTACTACTGTACCAAATCAATAGTGTGACTTTTTGGGTTGGAAAGTAAAGAAGACAGATGTAGTCGAGATAAAGAAACACTTTTATTTCCGTAAACAGTAACTTTTTACACTCGTTGCAACAACAAGAAAGTCTTTTCCGATTCTCCAACAGCACGGCTCCGAACTCGTAACACAAAGAACTGTCCCTTCTCCGTCGGCACAACTCTTCACATCGTCTGTCCGTCTCCGTCGGCACGACTACTCAACGCTTCACATACGTCTGACTCCCTTCTGTAGCACTTTACCGCTATTTATATCTCCCAGGCACTATTCTGGAAGCTTCAGGAACGTTCAGTTATTGCAGCGAGATACAAAGTAGAAGACTCCAGAAGCCTCTATCCTTTTCTCTCTTTCGGCAAGCGCCCCAACAATGCTGCAATTCTCTGTCTCTTTCCTTCGGCTCCTTTGCCGTATTGCCGACAATAATGCGATGGGTGACACTGCTGTTGTCGGCAATTAGATGCGGCGGGCGCGGTGACACTGCTCCCTCCTCAGAACTGGTCGTCCCGACCAACACTATCACTGCGGCATCTCCCTTGCGCCCCGGTGGACTAACCCATCGAACCTCTTCTCCAGGAGGCACGATCCTAGGTATCGCTGTTGGATAGTGTCCCTTGGTCTGGGTAGGACGATGTATGCCATCCTGCTTCGAAATTCTGCAACAGTACCGCCGGTCTTGACGGTCCCTCGTCCAGTTGCCCTTCTTCCTGGTGTGTTGACGGGCCATCCTGCGCACTTGGAAACGGCTCACTGGGTACCATGTACGCCGACCTCTCTGGCGCACGTTCGCAGCCACCTTGCTTCCGATGGGTCCGGCAACAAACCCCGCCACATCCGCGCGAGTCGCGTCCACCGCTGCACTCGTGTTCACTCGTGCTCGGCACGGCCTCTCCTGTATCCTGCCGTCCACGATGATTTCCACCATTCTTCCGTTCACGGCACTATGCGTCAGGTGATTGGATGGCTCCGACGGTCCCCCATGTCACACGCCAAGTCGGTTCTCGCGTGATGCTCGTTTGCTTGTGCGCTTCCCTGCTGATCGTCCTCCACGTCGTATCCTGGTTGGTTACGTACCCGACACACTCCTCCAGAGGATCCTCGAAGACGTCCCTGAACTGCCCCTTTGTCTTCCCCGAGACGTACACTTTCGTTATCTGAAACGGGCGCAACTGTCGCCTCGGCCACTAGGTGCTTCCTCCCCGGGTCCGCGCTATTCCGTCTGCCCATGGCATCCAGTACTTTGACGCTCTCGTCAACTCTTACTACCAGGGCGCTAAGACGTCCCCCGTCGTCCCCCACGACGTCCACATGCTGGCAGAGGTCTTCCACCTTTTCGCCGAGTTCTTCCACGTCTTCCGTCACGCCAGTCAGTTTGCCGAGTTGTTCCACGACTTCCGTCACGCCAATCAGTTCGCCGAGTTGTTCCACGTCTTCCGTCACGCCAATCAGTTTGCCGAGTTGTTCCACGTCTTCCGTCACGCCAATCAGTTCGCCGAGTTGTTTCACGTCTTCCCTCACATCATCTGAAACGGGCGCAACTGTCGCCTCGGCCACTAGGTGCTCCCTCCCCGGCTCCGCGCTATTCCGTCTGCCCCTGGCATCCAGTACTTTGACGCTCTCGTCAACTCTTACTACCAGGGCGCCAAGACGTTCCCCGTCATCCTCCACGACGTCCACGTGCTGGCAGAGGTCTACCACCTTTTCTCCGAGTTCTTCCACGTCTTCCGTCACGCCAATCAGTTCGCCATCAATTTTCGCCGATAGCTCCGTCTTCATCTCTTTCAGTTCGGCAGCGAGGTTGTCGTTTGACGTTTCCATTTTGGCAGCGAGGTTGTCGTTTGCCGTCTTCATCTCTTTCAGCTCGGCAACGAGGTTGTCGTTTCTCGTTTCCATTTTGGCAGCGAGGTTGTCGTTTGACGTTTCCATTTTGGCAGCGAGGTTGTCGTTTGCCGTCTTCATCTCTTTCAGCTCGGCAGCGAGATTGTTTCTCCTCTTCATTTCGGCAACGAGGTTGTCGTTTGCCGTCTTCATCTCTTTCAGCTCGGCAGCGAGGTTGTCGTATGACGTTTCCATTTTGGCAAATAATTCTTTCATCATTGCCATCATCCTGGTTTCCGAATCTCCCTCCATCTTGGTTCTAACGTTGCAGCTTCTAACGACGATGTAACGAAACTAGAAGCAATTCGACGGATCCCACTTCTGACACCAGTGTGACTTTTTGATGGGGTGTGAAGTATAGACGACAGATGTAGTCGAGATAAAGAAACACTTTTATTTCCGTAAACAGTAACTTTGTACACTCGTTGCAACAACAAGAAAGTCTTTTCCGATTCTACAACAGCACGGCTCCGAACTCATAACACAAAGAACTGTCCCTTCTCCGTCGGCACAACTCTTCACATCGTCTGTCCGTCTCCGTCGGCACGACTACTCAACGCTTCACATACGTCTGACTCCCTTCTGTCGCACTTTACCGCTATTTATATCTCCCAGGCACTATTCTGGAAGCTTCAGGAACGTTCAGTTATTGCAGCGAGATACAAAGTAGAAGATTCCAGAAGCCTCTATCCTTTTCTCTCTTTCGGCAAGCGCCCCAACAATGCTGCAATTCTCTGTCTCTTTCCTTCGGCTCCTTTGCCGTATTGCCGACAATAATGCGATGGGTGACACTGCTGTTGTCGGCAATTAGATGCGGCGGGCGCGGTGACAATAGGTTTTCCGGGTTATTAGCCTTGAAACTTTTAATCTATATGTAGTATATAGGTATGACTAGGAGGTGATTTTTTGTGGTGTTTAACGCCCGGTTTTACTACATACGGCACAGCAGGCGATGACACTGATGATACGTTGAATGAAGATGAAGCACCGGTGGAATGAGATGGCGGGGAAAACCAGAGAACCCGCAGGAAAACCGCCCCAGCGCCGCTTAGTCCATCACAAATCCTACATGCGGTTGCCTGGGATCGAACTCGGGCCACCTTTGTGGGAGGTGTAGCGGACCCGCTCCTGCAGCCCAGAAATACGTAATTTCTTCTTCGTTGACGTCTGTTACGGTACAGTTTTATAGTACAGAATCACAAAAGTAATTAACTACATCTAATGCGAGTTTCTGCGTTTTGCAGTGGTAGAAGTTCAGCCAACATGTTGCAAAACAACTTTACTAATTAAAATATGCCTTCTTGCTCTACTTGTCTCATTTAAGCGTAGCTTGCAAGTTAGAGACGGCCTAAACTATATCTAGCAAGAGCACGCAAGACTTCGAAAGGTTTTGTTAACAGAAGCACGTGATTCAGTAAAATATACCAATGAACCCCGTTACACCAAAAATAATAAATACTTTCAAATGTCAGTGTTTAAAATGGTGCGTATAAATTGCCAGAATAATAGTCTTCTTGTCTGAAATTTAATTTAGATTAATGAAACGCATCTATTTTATCCATCTTTCATAGCTTATTTGGGTGAATTCCTTCCTTGTTCCTCACATAAGGGTAACAGTAATTATCTAGAGAGAAGCTGCATTATGGAGTGTGTTGCTGTCACAAAAAATGAAAGTACTCCTGGGTTTAACTTGGGGCTTCAACTTTCCTGGAGTTAGTTCGTGTCACAGAGAAAATCCAAGTATCCATAATTAATAACCTAACCGCGTTGTTTTACGTCACCTGGTTCGGTGTAATGAAGTGCTACACACTTTTTGCTATTATGTGTAACTTTAGACAGGGACAAATGAAAGTTCTGTGGAATATTCTGTCTCAGAATTTAATGTGTCGTGGACCTGGGTTCTATTCCCTGTTGTAAGGCCATAAAGATGTTTTCATCACTCCTTTTCGCAAACTATGTCCATATAACCCTATTGCTCTGTAGTGCACTGTTCATATCTGCTTTCCTCATTCCTTCTATGGCCTCTTTGGCATCTGTCTCTATATGTCTACCTGAAGCTGCAGATACATAAAACTGTTAAGGAATCGTTAGTTTATTGGTGTAGTAAGCACGAAATTGGTTACCTACACGTCTTAATGGCACAGACTTCAATCCAGGGAATGTATTTTTTCCAGTATTAACTCCCAACGTATGCCACATTTGTTAAGAAAGAAATCAAAACCAGCAACATAATATTGAGTAAATGCGTGGCATACATGCAAACACTAAAGCAGTTATTATAAGAATAAAAGATAAATATTTTCCTGTGGGTGCCTGCAGGAAAAAGCGTGCGTAGTTATCTGAACGTTGACCATTGTAAGCTAGTTTATGTTCAGAACTGGAAGGCTGAATGTAAACAGTGTACTGTAATTCGTCTGTAGAGTCTGACTAGAGCACGGACCCGCGTGCATCACATGCGATACAGGTTTGTTGGGCACGGAGAGAGAATAACGTAACCAGTACCGTGCAGCTGTCGTATATACACTTGTACCAACAGAGTGTACAGCTGTGTACAGCAGAACCCATCTGCACTAAACTTGTGGCTTGTCGCGCAATCTTCCGCTCTCTAGTCATGACAGCGGAAGTAGATGAAACGGTCTTCTGTGCATTTCTAGGTTCGACGTACCATTGAAGGTAAGGAATGAGTTAGGAGAGGTTTGGAAAGGGTAGGGCTGAAAAATAACCTTCTTGGTGTCTGTTGAGTGAGTAATACAAATGTCTTAACAAATGTGAAGAATCTCTCAGTTCAATGTACTCCGGACTCGATTGAGCCTCGTTCCACAAATTCCATTCACCATTTGTGTAGACACGAACTGTTAAAAGGGACGTTAAGTTCCTCAAACCTAAGCACGAAGCATGCATTTTAGGCACTTGATTGTATAACCTCTTTAGAGTTTATATTCACGCAAAATTTGTTGAGACAATACAAAGAATTGAGCTTTGTTTCTCTCTAGATACAGAGAAGCACTTTGCAGAACCTCCATTTCATCACAATATTAAGTCTATATTAAATCTGGGGTGAAAAGTTAGAACTAATTCCAGATATCGGCAAATCTCGCTTTTTCCCTGCATTCTGTAAGCACAACAGTGTCAAATGTTACAAATGATTAAAATAGTTCTGCGTGCTCCATTTCATGACATTTTATGCCCATTTTCCAAATTTGGAACTGGGACTAAGCGGGAGAATTTATCTTTCATACAGCAATCCATGTTTGCTATAAATGAAATGTTGATATGAGTACGGCTCTTCACGCAAATTTGTTGTAGGATTACGAATCATCATCATCATAATCATCATCTTCTTCTTCTCCTCCTCCTCCTTCTTCTTCTTCTTCTTCACCATCGTCGTCATCTCATCATCAGAGGCAAGCAAATCATGACCTTTACAACTGTTACTTTCCGAACCAACTTAGGATGGCATCTTGTCCATTATAACTCAGTACGCTGTCACCGTCAGTGACCGCTGGAGCCTGACAGTATGGCTATGGCATAAATATCTCGCCTCCACAAGCTTCATTCCGAGCATAATCAGTCCTATGCTTACAGGTTGTAATGCATCAAAATAAATCGGATAAAAAATAATGATGGCTTATAGTAGTGATTTTGTTAATTAAAATTAAAACTGCGAATTTGCATTTATTTTCCTACGTACGTCCGAAATGTCAGTAGTGCTGTTGCTCTATTTGTTGGCCGATAGCATTTTTAGTAATATTTAACCCCCGTTCATACTACATACCACACCACAGGCGGTGAACACTGATGATACAGGAATAGAAATGGCCATTGGTAAAGAATACATTCCAGGTCTTGATTAAGAGTAATTTCCCGGCATTTACCACTTATATCAGGCCTTTCCAGCTGAAGTGCCTCCGGGGCCCCGGCCGTCACCGGCAATAGCACAGGTGCTGAGCTGGGCACCCACAGCCACACCTTCGTTTGGACGTGTAGCCATATCACGGAAATTGTTTACCATGCACTTCATTGCTTCCAACAGATTTTATTCTCACTTCACTTTCCCTCCGCTCCATGTGTCGGCCAAACAGCTCACACCAAGTCTTTCTTCAGAGGTTGATACATTGTGAGACCGCGTGTTTTGGTGTTATGGCGTGTTAGTGCCAAAAGTCCGCATATTTTACCACTCAGAACCCTCATGTATGATTTGGTTGACAACAAAGTCTTTTTAGAGATTTGAGACGGCGATACAAAGGCACACTCCCTGTATGTGGACGCCACAGAGAAAAGGTGCGTAATCTTGTGCATTGATTTCATGAAACAAGACCTATTTTCACTAAGAAAACGAAAGTTGATCGCTGTGTTCTTACACAGGAAAAACTCGATGGCATTGGAGAAAAGTGATACCGGAATTAGTAATGAGTATGATTAATAATGTTATGAAGATGTTATAAGGCGATAGATAAATATTACAATAAATAATATCCGTATGTTAAAATCAAGGCATGCAAAATAAACTTGATGTAACATTTTACCATCCAAATGAGTCATTAACAATTCAACTTAAGAGTTGAGATAAAGGCATTAATATAAGCTGGTGTAGTCAGATAATTAGGGTGCTCCTGAATTCAGTAGAACAGGAAAATATTATTTTAAGGTCAGGAAATTAAATTCTTAGGATTGGGTGTAACAGCAAGGTTTTCTATGCCAATAAGAAGAGGTTTAGGGTTGGACAACATAAGTAGGCCTGATGCTTGCCTATTAGGTAAGATTTATATTAATAAAAGAGCGTCCATTTCTGAAACTTGCATGTTTTGCTTCCCTCGTGTTACAATCTCACATAAGTGTTTACTGTGACCGATTATTGATTATTATCATTATTATTATTATTATTATTATTATTATTATTATTATTATTATTATTATTATTATTATTATTATTATTATTATTATTATTATTATTATTATTATTATTATTATTATTATTATTATTATTATTATTATTATTATTATTATTATTATTATTATTATTATTATTATTATTATTATTATTATTATTATTATTATTATTATTATTATTATTATTATTATTATTATTATTATTATTATTATTATTATTATTATTATTATTGTTATTATTATTGTTATTGTTGTTATTATTGTTATTATTGTTGTTATTATTGTTATTATTATTATTATTATTATTATTATTATTATTATTATTATTGTTGTTGTTGTTGTTATTGTTGTTGTAGAAAGATTTATTTTTAAACCATAAAGTATTGATACGACAAAAGTTAGCAGATAGAATTCAATAATTACCAGTAATAAGATTCAGAAACATTTTAATTCTTCAACCTCAAACAGTCGGCAACTCATTTCACTCACCATCATCCAACTTGACTGATGTTCTCTATGTTTATCCCATCCATGCACACCCTGAGAAACAGATCCAATAATTCACCACTGAAGTAGCTGGCAGAGATTCACTGGAGAACGAGACTAGAGACGGCGTCAAAAATGTTACACACATTATTTCATCGTCAATACCTAGAAAGAAGTCCAAATAAAAATCTGACAAAGCTTGCACACGAATCCGGAACCTCTGAAACTCAACTTAGAATACCACTAAACTTTTAAGCTAACGCCTCTAAGATAATTATAGTTCAGGAACGTAACCATGCGATAAAGAGTAAGCCCAGTTAATATATGCAACTGGTGTTTGGAATAATATTAAAGTTCGCTCTTAATTTATGCTTGCGGACGAAGCATGATTTTACTTATATGTCCAGAAAAGTTAATTAGTTTCGATGCAAATTTTCTTAGAAGATATAAGAGATATTGGCAGAACCAGGGCATAGTTCCCAACATATTCTATGACAAAGTTCTATTGCTACTGTGGTTATAATTTGCATGAGAGATCTATTGGCTGGAATTTAAGGGACTATAATGATTCGACTACCCTGGCAAACAGCCTGATTGCCGGTGCCAAGCAATTCTCTTTTGGTTGTCCACGCATCCTAACGAAGGCTCGTCACTAGAGACTATCATAGTTAAAGATGTTACCTAGCAGAGACAATATGAAATTTCTCCAGTTAAATCGTGAAGCCTTCTGTTTATTACTTCGGTGATCCGAACGGTGATCCCGTACTTCCAAAACTGTTCCAAAATCTTTTGTAAGGCAAACCATTTTCAGAAGATTTTTCATGAATTTGTGTATGCCAAATACCATGTGATTCATGTTTCATACGGCTGTATTTGAATGAATGCATTTCTTTATTCTGTATCAGTTAAACATTTACAAACATTTATATAGAATCCATTTAGAAATCTATTACAACTAAAACTTTGCTCTCCCCTTCGTTAACTCCTATAGAGCCACTAAAATTAATCCCCAAATTTCAAGTCCCCTCTTTTGCTCATTTCTTAAGCTTCTTATCCACTTATCCCTAACTGTTCTAAAAATTCTCTTATCGCATTAGTTTTCTGACAGTGCCATTTCACTTCCTCTTTGTGTGAGGGAGAAACGTCCACGTAACAGTAGTTCTTTAAGCTGATAACACAATGAATTGGATACCCACTGTTTGTTACATTGTGTTTCAAACTGGTGGAGGAGAAATATATAGATATAAATTCAATTTACGTGTTCTTCATGCTGACTTGCTTCCGTCTTCACCATGTTCATTGCTCCAAAATTAGCGCTTGTATTGAACACTTTTGCTTATCGAGTAAATCGAATCAAATAAGAATAATTCTCTTATCAAAAACAAATTTCCTTATCAAATATAAAATAAAAAAGACGGTGGTCATGTGCCAAAGTGAATATATGATGATATTTCCTCATACTGCGGCCACCACTCGGTGGCTCGCGCGCCAGCAGCCTCGGCTCGGTCTACCGCCGAAAGAGGCATAATATTCCCACAACCACTTCACGCTCCCCTAGTTATAGTTACAGTTACAACAATAATAAGCACATACATTTTCATAAGAGATGTTGACATTTGTTCTCTTCTATCCACGTTTTTCTGGCACTTTCCAAGGAAATTTGCATCCACACTTGACAGTTCAATATCCGAAACTGAATGAATTTCTCTCCTGGTATTTTCAATCAGTTCTTAAACTCTATGGTTTTTTTTTTTTTTTTTTTTTTTTTTTTTTTGCATGCACTTTAATTACCAAAGTTCCCTATATGAAATTCGCATACACTTAAATCAGGAAAACCCTAGGACCATAATCTTTGTTAATTATCCTACCCTTAAAATTGTCCTATTAAATTGAACGACCCACCATTAGTATGTGTGGTAGCAGTGTGTGAGTATGGCACTTCAGTATCTCTCCGCGTTTAATATTTGTTCAAAACATATTGCTCCTATTATTCTGTATGCATTTCTTGCACACCACACTCGCCAATTTGCGAGTCATACAAGAGGACCAAGAGTATAAAATTGGGATTTTCAATGCTCCAATATCTGTTGTTTTCCGATGAAGCATAACTATGCAATGAAGGAAACCATGGTTCGTTACAGAAGAAGAATGGACTAGTTACTTCAACGTTGAAATTTCAAATAAAGAAGCCAATTACAGAAATTTACCTAACTTTGATGATCACGTGGTCACAGTGACCCTGTATCGTTTCAGTTTTAAGAAACCTCAGAAGCTGAGCGCATCGAAACACATTTTTTATGCAAGCCGCCTTAGGGATTCTTGAGGAAAGTATCCTAAGCTTTGTCTAATTTCCTCCAGTTTTTCCTTAGTAAGAATTTGCCTTTTTATTTTACTATTCGCTTTCTATCCAGAACTGACCCGTTCCTCTAAATTTGTTCACCAGTCTTCACACGGTTTTCTCTGGGATAGGTAAACCAGGAAATTGTGTTAAGAGTGGCCTTCTAACTTCCCTACAAGTGCGTCTTATCAGTATTTAGCGTACATAAAAATAATTTGTGATAATGTGTAATCGCTTCCAGACATTGTGGAAAACTGGCAATTACCAATAACACTCGTAACGTAATTATCACTTAAAACTGGTAAATTGATATGCACAGGGATGAAACAAAGTAGGCACTGATAACACTTGTAAACAGTGTTCAAAACTCACAAATGTGTAAACATGGTACAAGAAAGAAACAAACCATGCAATGACTTCAGTAAAATGCTGTTCACCCGCATGATGGTGTTGCGAGCCACAAACAAGCCCAGTACATTGTTTGCGGCCGATGAAGTCTCAGGTGTACCTGCGGTGCGGCGGCCACAGTGTGAGGGAAAAACACTGTATTACGGGCATCTGATGATAGAAATTTTACACAAACTTAAATTCAGCTAATGTTGTACATTGCGGCACAAGTGCATTAAGTACATCTTTGCAGAACAAGAAGCAGTTTGAAAATAGGAGGCGCCGTACCATATATTCACTCCCGAGATTCTGCAATCCATTTAGCGCAACATATTGCATACTATTTTTTCGACGGTAGTGAATAATACAAATGCTTACCTAAAATAAAATTAATCAGCGTCAGCTTCTCGAGTTCAACCGCGCTAGCTTCTGCAAACTACTGATCAACCAGTCTCCTGGTAGGCAACTGAAGGTGACATGGCTGCTTGTGCCGAAGGAGTAAAATTAAATTCTGTATGGGTTAAATGGTAAGTAAATGTTGACCAATGCAGGGAAGTAAAAATACTACGACCTAAATAGTGAAATTCAACCATTAAATATGATTAATGCATGTCTGTAATAATTCTTTTACATATGAACATTTGGTGGATTAAATACATTTTATTAATAATTAAAAACGCACGCAGTGCAGAAAGTTCAACTTCCAATGAGTGAAATGAACTTCATATGAGCGAAAGCGAAATAAAAAAAAAAAAATAAAAAAAAAAAAAAACGTCGAAAAATAATTGATGGAGTCCCCCGCCGACTTCACGCGCCCATGGTAGCGCACTTGTTTTCCAGAGCCCGGCGGTTAGAGAAAGAGAAGTAGAACGCACTCTCGGCTAACGAAACATTCTGAACCCGTATCGGAACACTTGTGGAAGTTTCTAAACCTCCCTTTTCTTCTGGACTGTACTGGAAGTTCTCGAGGGTTCGTACGAATATAAAAGAAAGCTTGCTCACCGCGAGGCGAGATGTTGTGAGGTTTAGTGCAGTTTACGTTAAGGGTCTTTTGTTCGACGTGTTAATCACTGGGATAATAGTGGACGAATTCACAATGTTTAATTAATTCCAGAAAAACAAGAAGATTTGAAAAGGGGTAAAAAATATCCATTCTTTTTAAAATTATGGGAAAACCACGAGCTTATTTCCAAACAGAAAAAGAAAGAATGAAGTTGACCGCTTGCGTAAACTGAACTTTGAAAAATCCTATGTTGTTGACGATTGTAATTAGTTTTCCTATACAGCCCTCCATTTTATACCTTTATCATGTTATGATACCGTTAAACTCGAAAAACCAAATAATACTAGTCACTACCAAATTGCTGCCAGACAGTTAGTAATTGGTTCTGCAAAGGCTAGCAGAAAAATAAACTACAAATAATCCGGTCCTCCTGACGGGAGTTTGAGGCGTATAATTTGCTGCTCTACTCTCGTAAACATATAACTTGTAAAAATCCCTTGGATTTCGTCTTGGTAACTGGACTGTCACAATTTAAGACAAGACATACGAAAAAAGGATTGATATTGAATACGTGGAGCGTAGAAAGCAGAGAAAATAGTCCCTGTAGTAGCAAAAACAAACTCTGATATAACTGTGCTAACTGAAACGAAGATAAAGGGCCAAGGCAGTGAAGAGATGAAAGGGTGCATACATATCTATAGTAGAATGGAGACAAAGAAAGCGCAAACGGGAGTTTCACTACTTATATAAGGAAAGAAGTAAAAGAATATGTGAAAGCCTGGAACCAGATCAACGAAGGCATTATTCAGGTTTCAGTCATATGTAAATGGAAAAAAATTGGAAATACTTTGATAAAATTATCATCAAACGATGCACGCAAAAAGATGCATAAGAAATGAGACTTTAACAGATCATGAAGAGAAACTCTTGGATCGCAAAGAAGTATTGCTGTTTGAAGATTTTTATGCATGGATGGGGACCAAACTGGAAGGCATGTTAGTGTATTAAAGGCCAAGTGGTGGACGAGTATGAACAAAATCTCTTGAAAATATTGAATGGATTTTCATCACTATCAAATAATAACGCTACCCTCGAATACAAACAATTGTAGATGCCAAGGAAATTACAGATCGTGGTATAATTAAGCAGAAAAGTAACCCTTGACAACATAGCATTTTTGGATTATTTTGTTGTTTAACGACACTGTCAATTGCCAGGATCACATCAGCGTCGCCGGTGTGCCGGAATTTCGTCCTGCAGGAGTTCTTTCACATGCCACTAAATCTACTGACACGGAGCTGTCGTTTTTAGGCACACTTAAAAACCTTCGGCCTGGGCCGGATTTGAACCTGTGACCTTGGGATCACTAAGCCAGCGTCTAACCAACTGAGCCATTCAGACCAACACATTCACATTTTTTGGAGAAGGAGAATGTAGATCTGTCCATCATCTCTTCCGCATGTAATGTATTGTTATGTGACCGCAAAAGGTAAAAGCGGACAAAATATGAGGTGTTCAATAATTTATCCAACATCGACAAATTGTCTCCCACCCCATCTACCCTTCTATATCTCATCAAAACGATTCTGGAATGTCGATATACGGCGAAATAGGCATAAATCTAGCTACTGAACAGTTCATTTTCCCACGCTAACCCTTTGGGGCCACTATGCAATTTTAAAAATTGATTTCAAAGAGGGATCAGGAGTAAGGAACTTAAAATAGAGAAGAAAAACCAAAGTATAATTTAAACAAGATGAATTATCTACAAACTGAGATATGATATATACTATACGATAAATAATATCAATCAAGGTATAACTAAAATTAATGAACTAGCATTGTAAGCCCTTAAACATGTATGCTCTAATAAACGTATACTAATAAGAAACTCAACGAACCGTTAAAAGAAGTAACGTTCCTTAATGACTAGTAAGAAATGATACTGGCAATATGCAGAATGCAATCCATAAATAACAAAGTAGCAAAGAAAGTGATGGACCTTAGTAAGGCTAACGGAAAAATAAACTGCAACTACAGAACGTTAATTTTCTGTCTTTACTGCTTCAGATTTATTGATAACATATAAAATGTAGTTTTAGAAGACTAATATAAGATTTCGATCATAGCCTTTTATTAACGCACATGTTGCGACATAGTTAATATGTCAGCCTTCATTTAAATTAATCAGATAGACAAAGATTTTATATTTAGTGCATATAAACAAATATTGTATAGTGAAACGAACAGCAGTAGTTTAAATTCCTAAAAACTGGCACACCTTCGCCGAGAGCGTTTAAATTAAATTGCACAGATGGTAGTCGGGTCAAGACTTGGGGACATGGTACCGGACAGGTGGTCTCTAGTCTTGGAAATATGCCGAAATTGAGAGGAAAACATACTAACCGTGGCACATCAAAAGAAAAGAAAAAAAAAAAAAAGAAACTATGATACTTGCTAAAAATGAAGCCCTCTTGAGGGAACTAGCACCCTTGCACAGTCTACTATTTTAGGTTAGGTCTAGGCAATTATGACGTCATTCACAATGCGATTTACCATTAACACTAGACAGATTCTATGAAAAGGTTTTCAGATGAGTATGAACTACCTCTAGTCAAATGTATTACAGAGTTGGAAAGTCAGTTGATACCATTTTCTAGAAAAGAATATTTAGAAATACCTTACCACATGGCTGAACTCAGAATACTACGACAGTTTAGTAGCAGCAAATAAATGCCTTGTAAACTGATTTGTAGCCCGATTTTCTTGAATCATCACTCAATTCAACTATTCTAATTAGAGGTTCCGGGTTCGACACACTCCAAGTATAAAGTTTCTTCTATCGAGCGCCAAGATTACATGTGAAAGGTATGCAATTGTTAATGATATTCAAAACACTATAATCACTAGCAAGTCAAAAATCATTGGTTTTGCTGAAGCAAATATTAATACGTCCAGGGCTACTTAACAGAAGGATGGAATTCAATGAACAAAGATAACAGAAATATGCTGGATATTATTAAAATTAAGTATCAGTTTTGTACTTGATGGAAACTTTATTGCAAGTTTCAAGCTTCATTAAAGATGATCAATTTATCACCCTATGGCCTTTATCTGCGAGATGCATTAAATTTTGCTCAATAATCCAGGACTACTTCCCTACTTCCTAGCACGTTGGAGTATTTTAAACTCTTCTAATAACGTTTAATTGTGAAGCAATTTATGTACGAAAGGAAATTACAGCAGAACAGTTCAGGCCACAAACGCGTAATGATGTTGCTAGAGTGGTAGTAAAATAATAGAGAAGCAGGAACGGTTTAAATAAATTAGTTCTCCATATACTTCCAAATTAGAGCGCTTCAGTGAAAACCAGCCATTATCATCATTTAATAGCCCTTTAATCCAGTATGTGTGTTTGGAACCACTATGATAAAAAGCTACTTTGTGGACAGGAATGAAGTCCAGTGGGTGTATAGTGAAAAGCTCGCAAAATGACACGTCACTCAGTCTCGTCATAAACGCATGCTTGGTCTGCAAAATTTGAGCACATCAGCGTAGTGAACAGGCAACTGCATTTTGGAGCATCTATAACAACAAGCTTGAAATGCTTCAAAGGAAAGCAGATCAAACAACTGTAAATGTTTCATTGCTAAATCTGTAACACAAATGTGTAATGACAGATGTTACAGGAACTTTTCCAGTTTCTAAAGAGACTTTCCATTGAAGTAAGTACAGGAAAAAATGAAATAACTGTACAAAGCAGCTTAGCCATTACTATCTGCCCAGAGTCTCCGCAATCTCATGCTATTATCATTACAACAAATTTAAAGTTAGAATTAATTAGCACAAGAGCGTTGTCAATTCCAACAGTTGCTTTCATTACCTTCTACCAACTGAACAGCATAGAGCTTAGTTTAGGTCAGTTTACAACAATCTTTACTTTCCTGGAACTTAAACGCTTTAACTTCACTAACAATATGTTATTTTAACCTTTGCACTTGCTTTTATACGTGACAAGCCCTGAAGACAACTAAATGTCGCCTTTGATGAAACGTACAGTAACATATCACAATTTTCATGATATTATCATACCTGCATGCAATGAAAATAAGATTATGGAAAGCGCCAGCTGCAAACCTAAGCATGTGAATATATTTTATACAGACGTTTTTCTTACAACTTTTACTTGTGTTATGTATTATTATGTTATGTTATTATTATGTTGTTATTATCTTATGTATTATGTAATGTTTTACAACAGTATTACCCCTAGCATTACCAAGGGTACCTTATGCACACCTTCTGTAATTTTATAAATTCTGTGTTTTAATTTTTTCATTAAAGGCATGCAGTTCATAGTTATTGTCAACCAGTTTCTACTACTGAATTGCGTAATTGTTCCAAAGTTTTCATTGTTGGTCTTTTTGAGAAACAAAGAAAAGTTAGGGTAATTATAAAGTACTGCATTGTCGGTACAATGTGATTCTTGTAAAAAAAGTAAAAAGGAATAGTTAAACACACTAGCTATACAATGTCAAATATTACCTTTATAAACATGACAAGATATAATACCCAATTTTAAAATAGATTTGTTTTAAATATTCTGTCGACACTTTATTACCAGTAGTGGTCACCTCCGTTGTTAGTATAAGTTCTGTAATACGGATTGGCACAATATCCAATGTAATTCATGTAAAAAGGTTAGAAAGGAATAGTTAAACAGTATTAAATATTACATTTTTAAACATGACAAGATATAATTCCTAATTTTAAAATAATTTCTTTTTAAAAAATTGCTCAGACATTTTGTTACCAGTGGTGGTCAATAAGTACCCCATTTGGTAATCTAAGTTGTGGAATAAGCCTTGGCATTGGTTAACAAGTTCCTCTGAATCGATTCAAATTTTCTCATTAGAAGATGGCTTGGATTTACCAGTCACCCTCATAACAACAACGTTTTTAGAGTTTTCTGAGAAATTGGTTTACCCTTTTTTCACGAGAAATCACTGTAATGTTGTTCTAGAACTATTGACAGCTACATAAGGGACATACCTGCACTGTATTTATTATAGATGTTAAATATTAGTAAATATATGTATGTACAATGAGATAAAAGAATGGCGCTGTCACCTGACGTAATTCTTGGAAGTTCTATCGAGAGTATCGAGAGGTAACAAGACTTTTCCCACCTCCCGCAAACTCTCTTGAAAATTCAGGGATGAGCGTGTTCGCGAAAGTCGTTGAGATTGTGAGTTGTTCTGTTCTAAAGGGCTCGTTACTGAATGTATTCTACTGGTAAGGTTGTGATGATGCACAGTGAGTGCTGCTACCACATGAAATTATCCTCTTCGGACCCCTCGTGTCGTATACGACGCATGTCTTAAGCTTCTCTAGGGTCAAGGGGCATACATGTAAACTTTGACCTTAAGAAGTACTGAACTCAGGACTGATAAGGCCTGTTTTTACTTGAAGGTTATGCCTTACCTGTCAACTTAAAAGAATTGACACTGGGTCCGAAGAGGTTATAGAGGTCTCGTGTTTGACAATGCATTGACTGAAATGACAGTAAAAACTTACATAAACCACATTTGAAATTGTGAAAACTGCACTAAATTACATTGGCGAAATGACAGTAAAATTGACCAAAGTCACAATAACAATTCACTTGCTTTTATTCAATTTTTGCTTTTATTCACTTCACTTTTATAGTTTATTTATATTTATGAGTGGCAAAACTGCACACACACACACACACACGCACACACACGCACACACACACACACACACACACACACACACAGAGGTTGGAAGGGAAGTCATTAAATTCCTTCTAATATGTGCTTCACAGAAGCATTAAAAACAAAAAGGTGTAATGGCATTTTGTTCTTTGATCTAAAAAATAAGTGGTTTTTGATCCAACTTGGATGCGTAATTCCACAGGAATGTAGGAAGATAACAGCTTCTTACTTGTAAGATGCATGGAGTAACTTATTTTTGATATAGATTCGGTAGTAATTATGGGACATCACACAGGATTTCGAAATAATGAATCACTTAAAAGACGTGAAATACTCCAAGCAGCTTTTTCACACGTGCAGTAAGTCGACAACGTTGAGTAGAGGTTGGTCAGAGAATTGACCTAGTTTGTGGATGTAAACAGTACGGGCACTTTTCGCTTTCGCTTTAATACTTTAGAAGCTAAAGTTTGTGGTTGGCCTACTCTCGCGCAGTAAACACAGGACAAGGCAGGGCATTTTTTTGTGTTCTCAAGAAACACCGTTACTGTTTTTTTTTTTTTTTTTTTTGGGGGGGGGGGCTAAAATATCTCCGTAGGAAATGGTCAGAGACAAAAACGTAAGATAGAAAATGTGTTACAAATATCGAGATGCATCACTGGTTTAAATTAATGTAATTACTTCCCTTCAACCTGATATAATTTACTTGATATTTTCCATCTTCATGGATGCGGTGCCAATCAAATAAATGTATAAGGACCATATTCTGCAGTTTACAGAGGTAACAAAATTCATGGTGCGCTGTTGTTTCACTTGGTACACCACGCTGTTAGTGTTTGTGATTACAAAGTAATTTCCATAGTAATGGAAACTCCCTCCTGAGGAATACAGCCTCAATATGTGTTAATAAATATATTGGTACAAATGTTGAATCCTACACACAGTCAGTGCGAAGGAAATAGTATTAGAAAATCCAGTAACGTGGAGCAGAGAACTTCTGAGAATTTTACACATGAAATAACAAAATATTCAGTGGTACAGAAAGAGGATAAAGGGTGAAGATAATTTTAAAATGGCTGTCAAATTGGTAGAGCAGATATACGAAACGGCAGTTTTGTGTTTTTTTAAAATGTAGGATCGACTGTAAGTGAATTATACATTTGTGCGTGTATGGCATGGGAAGTTGAGAGTATGCCAATTATCGAACTCAAAGGCGTGAACAAATTGGATGTTGTAAATACCGCCTCTGCGAACGCTCCTTTGAATCATTTTCCTCCAACATTTATACGAATTTCCCTTAAAAATACCCATTTTAAGAACCACTCTCTCTGCCACTCTCTTTCTCACCCTCTGTCTCTCTTTCTCTTCATCTGTCTTTCTTCCTTTCTGGGAAATGCTTCGCTATTTAGTAGCATCGATTATTTTTCATCCAATAACTCGCCATCAAGTTAGATTCATATTTCTGAGAAACATAATTACCTACTTCTCAAGCATGAAAAGCTTCTAAACGATACAGCTTACTTACAATTCGCTAATGATTGTTAACACCAAGCTACAAGACAACCATTACATTATCCTTACATATTATTTTTACTTCATGAAATATCTGATTTTATTGCGAACGGTTTACGTCCTTTAACGACATAGTGGGGGAGGTATACCAGGAGTCGAAACTCCCCCTTAAAAACCAGGGAAGGCGGCATCCGCGTGCCCCTTCTCAGTGGGGCTTTCCATTAGGGTAATACGTTGCGACTAAAAGGTCCCCCTCCCCCTGCTGTTACACAGGGACAGAAGTGGATACGCCACTTATGCGTGTCAACCCAAAGGGAAGACTGTCGAAAATCTCGGTCGGGCCGCCGTTATCTAGCATGCTAGTCACTAGCTCTCCAGGTTAGTGCCGAAGGACATTGAGGCAGCTCACAACCCCGCCTGAGCAGCACCACGTAGGCTGGGTATCAGGAACCATTGCCCCGCCGAGGCTAACCCAATCCGAACAACCCCCTTGTGGGAAGGGCTGTTATGTCTGGTCCGACGTACTTTCAGTCTCGTCAGAAGTACCACGAGTGCTTGAGGTCCGCAGCGCTCGTACAACGATTGCTGAAGGGGTCGGAATCCCCCTGAGGGGTCCTTTAACGACAGCATATAGACCACAGATGCCAAAAGTTACACCGCGATCGGACGAAGGAATTAAATTGCTTGAAAATATTGAAAGACGGCGATGCCCGGAAAGAGGACCTGATAGGGACACGAGACTTTGGGAGAAGGATTGCGGATCAAAGTTAACCCAGGGCCAGGAAGCCCACAACAACTGATAGTGTAGCTAAAACAGTAATTGTACTCTAATACTACTCCAAAAAAGTGACTTGAAAATTTTCAAAAAAAGAAATTGTGAGATGTTTCGAATTCAGAAATTTTAAAAAGGTTTAACAAATTAAAAATTTTGAAAACAAATTGAATAAGAAAATTTGAGACTAAAAAAATTAAAGATAAATTGTAGTTTAAAAAACTAAAAAATACATGCTTTTATTACAAACCGATCTAAAAAGTAGAAAATAATGTTGAAATATGAAGAGGTTTTTTTTTTTTTTTTTTTTTTTTTTCATAGCGATATAAGGTCAAGTAGTTCATTATATTTTAAAATTTTGTAATAAATTTGAAATTAAAATTAATTTATATTAACAAAATAATAAATGTCATTGTAAAAAGCGTGGGGTATATGACATAAAACGTTATAAATAGTTTATTGGTAGCTATTTATAAAAGCAAAGATATGATAAAATATGTAAAAAGCACCCAACGCTATTTTACAATAACATTGATTATCTTATTAGTATATATTTTTTTTTATTTTGAACTTATCACAAAATTTTGAAATATAATGAACTGATTGACTTTATATCGCTATATAGAAAAAACTCTTCATACTTAAAAATTATTTTCTACTTTTTAATTCGGTTTGTTATAAAAGTGTGTCTTTTTTTATTTTTAAGCTATAATTTATTACCTCTACCCTCGCTGTGGCTTATGGTGTGGCCTTGCAGGGTAAAAGTGACTGGAATTAGCTAATGCGGTACGACTGCTACCCCTTGAGTTTTACAAAGCCGGAATCCTCCCGGCATCCTTCCTTGCCCTCGTATCTATTACGTCACCAGCGAAGGGTAACTAAGAAGGGGAAAAGTAACCGTCCTGTTACCCCGCAATGACACCACCAATAGACAAACTAAATTGTAGTGAGAAGTAGAACCCGGATATTAATGTCCCAAAATGTGGGTGAAAATACACAATGAGTACAAAAATACCTAAGACTGAGATTTTTTTGATTTCTAAAGAAGTATTGTACAAAAAGCTTATTTAGTGCGTAGGTACAACTGCTATACAGTAGAAAAGCGAGTACACGACTAAGGATCAGAAAACTTAGAAATTTAATTAAATATGCACTTGCTCCATTTTCTTGTTTGAAAAATCTGAAGAGAAATATAGGAAAATTATTTTGGAAGCAGGTCTTATATAACTATAGCATTAACTCATACTTGTCAGATTATACAAAATCCATAACGAATGAAAGGAGTTTCACGGCCTATGACAGAAAGCAAGGACAAGGACAAATAACCTGTCCTTACGTAGTTATTAATACAAAAAAGCAAAAACTGACCTCAGTTTGTGATATGAATTCATAATTTTATGGCACCTGCTTCCCTGCACACAGGGATCCTTTCCTGAAAAAATCATTAAATAGGAATGATTTTGTGTGTGGTTTTCTTTTTTTTTTTTTTTTTTTTTCTTTTTTTTCAGGAATGCAAGTAAAGGATATACAAAGTTCCTCTTAATTTCTCTGTCGAATAGTGAAATTTATGAAGCTTGGAAACCTACGCTTATGCAAAATATCACTAATACAAAAATATTTATACACTCAGTCTAAATGCAAATGACTAAATAAAGACTCAAGGGGCAGGAAAACGACAAAATTATAATGTAACATCGAAAAATGCTCTAAAATATAAAATATCTACATAAAATGAACTAATCATTACCTATTTTCATAATCTGGGTCCCGTGGTACGGATTTTTATATACGTTAACAATGGTATAATTCAACAATGAAAGACCACATATCGTAGAAGATCTTTGGTGATAAGGATATTAAACGTTGTTTCGACATTTTAGAATAAACTCTTACTGTGCGAAATTAACTTAAATGTAATTACGACTTTCCAAAGGAACAACTTTTATTTGCATACAAAATTACGGTAGGATTACGATGTTTAGTAACCAATTGTGGTTGTGATCTTTCTTTCATTAATTTGGTTACTTGTCTTGACCACAACAAGGGTAGTAAAATTTGCCCCACTGGCTTATGACGAACTAAAACGCCAGACTGCTTTATTTGGTAGTATAGCATCATCATTCGATTGTGGTTCGCTGTAAATAAACACAAAGTCACTGGCTCTTGCAGGTGGCAGGGTTACGAATAATAGTATTCTCGCCTCCTCTTTTAGTGGTGAACAGTTTGGACTCAACTCCTAGATAGCTGGCGTGCTGAACCAAATTGGGATAAATAGATATACTACTGCAGCTGTTTGGTTCGAAATATTTGATGATCATGATAATAATAATAATAATAATAATAATAATAATAATAATAATAATAATAATAATAATAATAATAATAATAATAATAATAATAATAATAATAATAATAATAATAATAATAATAATAATAATAATAATAATAATAATAATAATAATAGTAATAATAATAATAGTAATAATAATAGTAATAATAATAATAGTAATAATAATAGTAATAATAATAGTAATAATAATAGTAATAATAATAGTAATAATAATAGTAATAATAATAGTAATAATAGTAATAATAGTAATAATAGTAATAATAGTAATAATAGTAATAATAGTAATAATAGTAATAATAGTAATAATAGTAATAATAATAATAATAATAATAATAATAATAATAATAATAATAATAATAATAATAATAATAATAATAATAATAATAATAATAATAATAATAATAATAATAATAATAATAATAATAATAATAATACTAGTAATAATAATAGTAATAATAATAGTAATAATAATAGTAATAATAATAGTAGTAATAATAGTAGTAATAATAGTAGTAATAATAGTAGTAATAATAATAGTAATAATAATAGTAATAATAATAGTAATAATAATAGTAATAATAGTAATAATAGTAATAATAGTAATAATAGTAATAATAGTAATAATAGTAATAATAGTAATAATAGTAATAATAGTAATAATAGTAATAATAGTAATAATAGTAATAATAGTAATAATAATAATAATAATAATAATAATAATAATAATAATAATAATAATAATAATAATAATAATAATAATAATAATAATAATAATAATAATAATAATAATAATAATAATAATAATAATAATAATAATAATAATAATAATAATAATAATAATAATAATAATAATAATAATAATAATAATAATAATAATAATAATAATCATAATCATAATCATAATCATAATCATAATCATAATCATAATCATAATCATAATCATAATCATAATCATAATCATAATCATAATCATAATCATAATCATAATCATAATCATAATCATAATCATAATCATAATCATAATCATAATCATAATCATAATCATAATCATAATCATAATCATAATCATAATCATAATCATAATCATAATCATAATCATAATCATAATCATAATCATAATCATAATCATAATCATAATCATAATCATAATCATAATCATAATCATAATCATAATCATAATCATAATCATAATCATAATCATAATCATAATCATAATCATAATCATAATCATAATCATAATCATAATCATAATCATAATCATAATCATAATCATAATCATAATCATAATCATAATCATAATCATAATCATAATCATAATCATAATCATAATCATAATCATAATCATAATCATAATCATAATCATAATCATAATCATAATCATAATCATAATCATAATCATAATCATAATCATAATCATAATCATAATCATAATCATAATCATAATCATAATCATAATCATAATCATAATCATAATAATAATAATAATAATAATAATAATAATAATAATAATAATAATAATAATAATAATAATAATAATAATAATAATAATAATAATAGTAATAGTAATAGTAATAGTAATAATAATAATAATAATAATAATAATAATAATAATAATAATAATAATAATAATAATAATAATAATAATAATAATAATAATAATAATAATAATAATAATAATAATAATAATAATAATAATAATAATAATAATAATAATAATAATAATAATAATAATAATAATAATAATAATAATAATAATAATAATAATAATAATAATAATAATTACTCCCAATTGTGCATATGTTTTAGTGTGATCTGATAATACATGTTAGAGTTTCCTTTATGGTGACATGAATACCATGTGTCACACACACTAAAAACTATTTTGGTATTTTTACTTTGTACTTGTGTCGTTCTCAATTACGCGGTACTTGAAATCGTTCTGTTATGGGGCAACCATCACTTAAAGCACGAAATATCTCACTGATATGCAAAGAAAAGCTCAAAGTTGCAAATTATCTGTACTAACCACAGGAGGTTAAAGCAAATTCACAACATGTGAACTATTTGGAGACGTGACATAAAATATTAAATTTAGCAAAGAGATGCATATATTTTCAGCTTCTACCTATTTGTATACACATATTTATTGTGGAAAATGACGATAGTAAATGTAAGTAAAATAAATGGAGCAGCATTAAACCAACTATAACATCTTCTGAGGTACAGCAAATTCAGCGATAGCGGAAAGGGATTACTATATAAATTTAAAGGGAAGTAAAGTATTGGATTAGTTTGCGTGTAAGCCTGGCCGGATAAAAAGGAAAGGCAAAAGTACCATAAATTAAAGTGGATGGCAGTTATGACTTCTAACGGAATATTAAGGACTGGTGGAGTCCATAATATATGCGAATAAGCTGATCCTTTTAATACTTTAGTGAGGCAAGATGACCCTTCTCAGGAATATTACCAATACGGAATATCTTGCACACAGTTGGCAGAAACACACCCTCACACACACGCGCGCGCGCACACACGAACACACACACATACACACACAAGTGTGCCCTATCAATCTTTGCAAGAAAGAGTGTAAAAGTGCCTTAGAACCACTTTAAGGATAAAGAATATAAGTGAGTCAAATGTTACAGTCTGCAAGTTACAGTTTTCGACCTCTACAATGGCATTCTACATTTCAGTCGTGTTATTGCCGATATTATGGGCTAATCGGTTGCTCCATAAGTGTATGGAGTTTTTGAGAATGCAAATACTAGACAGACGACGATGTAGCTAAATGCGTTTTATGACAGCACAGCTACAGTGTGTATCGACATCCTCCATTTGCGCCAGGCCTGGGCGACTTGCGGGATACGTTGAGCGAGCTTTGTTGTTTTAACTGCTAAACTGTCAGTGCAAGGCCTTGAGCAGGATGCGTTCAGTGAGCACCAGTTCCCCAGCCCTGATTTACGCATTGCACTGACGTTTGTACCTCACTACATTCACAGGAATGAAATAGTAACTGTCCAAAACAAGCAGAGCTTGTAGGCTTAATGGAAATGTATCATGAGAAAACTAATAGAAATAATGGAGGAGTTCTGGTATGCATTCCCGACTTGCTTTTATGAAGTTTTTTCGTTACCTTCTGTTATATCATTTTCGCAATATAACAATATTAATATCTGCACATTGCTCAACACATCAGAGCATTTCCTCATAATTAGGTGGTCGGTCTGGGTGGCTCAGTTGGTTAGACGTTGGCCTACTGATCCCAGGGTCACGGGTTCAAAACCAGCCCAGAACGATGGTTTTTAAGTGAGGTTAAAAACGACAGCTCCATGTCAATACATTTATTGGCACGTAAAAGAACTCCTACAGGACGATATTCTGGCAAACCAGCGACGCTGATGAAATCCTGGCAATTGACAGCGTCGTTATACTTCATAATTAGGTTTACATGTTATATAAATGAGCGTATGATAAAGGAATTACTATTATTATAGTTACGATTTCTAAAGTATCTCAAGTACGGTGAGTTTTGTTACAAAATTTACAGTAAATGATGTGATGTCACACAGTAAAAGAAATTCCAGTAGGTTTCATCTTTAAAGTGTATTGCACAGTTACGAGCTTTAGTATATTGGCTGCGGATTATGAACAAAACAGGTTCATTACCTCGGCCACTGTCTGTGCCGTGTAATAGAAGGGTATGTTCGAAATTTCAGGAGTGACACACATAGTATGAGCTGCGTTAATGTCATTAAATTTATTCCTTAACATTACACACACACACATACACACACACACACACACACACACACACACACACACACACACACACAGTATTTTACTCGCTACATAAACACATTTGTGTGAGTATAAGAGTTAGGAAGAGAAAATTATATAATTCCTTCCTTTAAACTGTTATTGTCTATTGTCGCGGACTGCATACGCTAGTTCAACTGCCTCTCACCTCACGCCTTCACTGAGAG